>BDUI01011844.1:46995-58049 GCA_002335545.1 Apodemus speciosus
AAAGAAAGAAAGAAAGAAAGAAAGAAAGAAAGAAAGAAAGAAAGAAAGAAAGAAAGAAAGGAAGGAAGGAAGGAAGGAAGGAAGGAAGGAAGAAAGAAAGAAAGTAAGAAAGAAAGGTGATAAGTGTATGTCCAAAATCTTCTAACAAGCATATAGTTTATACTAAAGGTTGTGACAATCATATACTTATAATAATGTTGTGAAATTTTGTGAGATGGAGAGTTTATGACTGTGTAGAAAGCTGTTGTGGAGAAACCTTAATCCCTATACTACTTACTCTTTTTTTAATAGGAATGTCATTAGTTACAATGGATACAAGCCAAGTGAACATAGGAATATTGAAAGAAGCAGCAACCTCTCCCTCTTACAGCACTATTAGAAGATATTAGTACACTTTGAGTTGACTTCTAAATGTGCTAGAAATTTACAAATATTTATTGTTCAAACTTTATTGGGTGTATTTACAATAGTCACACTGCAGATAATCACTATGAGTACTAGGAATGTGCAAATTTTTCTGTTTCCCTTGGTTCACTTTGCAAATGTGGTATTACTCACACAATAGCAAAATTTATGAATGAAGTCAGTGTAGTGAAGCTCTGAGTTCTTCCTGTTCTCTTTAAATGTGTGAACAAACTCATATAGCAAAAGGTGCTACAAATGTGACCCATACTATCAGCGTCCTTCCCAACCCATGTGTCTTCAAAGGTGCAAAAGAACCCACAATGAAGGGGAACTCCATGGATGTAAACAAAGAGATAATACATTAAGATCAGGTGTTTCTTGATAATTAGTCCAAATTGTAAACCTTATTCACACAGATGAAAAGATTCATGTGTGTTTTGAATGTGAGAAAGCTTTCACATGTGCGAATTGTCTTTGCAGGCATGAAAGAAGTCATACTGAAGAGCAACCATCTGAGTTTTTTCAGTGTGGGCAAGCCTTTATATCTCACAATTCTCTTCAAAGACATCAAAGAATACATACTAGAGAAAAAAAATTGAATGTAACCAGTGTGGTAAAGCCTTTACACAAAACAGTAATCTCCAAAGACATAAAAGAACACATACTAGAAAGAAGCCTTATGAATGTAGTCAGTGTGGTAAACACTTTAAAAATCACTGTGGTTTCTTATATCACAAACATTTACATACAGGAGAGAAACCCTATGAGTGTCATCTGTGTGGTAAAGCCTTTATAATTAAAAGTCATCTTCAAATACATACAACAACACATACTGGAGAAAAACCTCTTGAATGTAACCAATGTGGTAAAGCCTTTACACAGAATAGTAATCTTCTAAGACATAAAAGAATACATACTGAAGACAACCCTTTTAAATGTAACCAATGTGGTAAAGCCTTTGCAAGAAACAGTCATCTCCTAACACATAAAAGCAAACACACTGGAGAGAAACCTTTCAAATGTAACCAATGTGGTAAAACCTTTGCAAGAAACTGTCATCTCCTAACACATAAAAAGAATACATACTGGAGAGAAACGGTTTGAATGTAACCAATGTGGTAAAGCCTTTACCCAAAATAGTAATCTTCTAAGACATAAAAGAATACATACTGGAGAGAAACCTTTTGAATGTAATCAGTGTGGTAAAGCCTTTACACAAAACTGTGGGCTCCAAAGACATAAAAGAACACATACTGGAGAGAAACCCTATGAATGTCATCACTGTGGCAAAGCCTTTTCAAGTCGATCTGGTTTCACATATCATAAAAGAACACATAACACATACAGGAGAGTAACCCCATGAATGCAATCAATGTTGTAAAGCCTTTTTGTCCTTGTTTTTAATAACTGCATTGTATTCCATTGTATAAATGAAACATTTTCTTTACTCATTTGTGTGCTGAGCTACATCTGGATGGTTTCCAGTTTCTGGTATTACAAATAGAGCTCCTATGATCAGAATGGAGTAGGTGTCCTGTGTTATGGTGGAACATAGGCTGGGTGTATGTCCAGGAGTTGTATAGCTGTGGCCTGAGTAGAATTATTCCCAGTTTACTGAGAAACTGGCAAATTAATTTCCAGAGAGGTTGTACATATTTTCCCTCCCACCAGCAATGGGGAAGTGTTCTTCTTGCTCCACATCCTCGGCAGCCTGTGCTGTCCCTTGACTTTTATATCTTAGCTGTTCTGATCAGTGTAAGATGGAATATCAGTGTCATTTTTATTTGCATTTCCCTGATGACTAAGGATCCACAGAATGAATGACACACACACAATAGTCCATTTTTAACTAGTCATTTGGCTCAGTGGCTGGTCACACCTAAGACTATGGCTAGCATGCCCTTCCCTCTGGTAGACATGCTAAACACCTCTAAATCTGTTGTCAGCTTAGTTGCCTGTTTACTTTCAATGAAGCCGATTGTTCTTGCTGCCCAAGATGCTTTCCGGATGCCCCTCAATGTTCCATTTTCACTTTCCACCTACATTTTAGATGATCTCCTCCAGAGCTCCAAGTCTGCCCATCTCTGTCCTCCTGGGTCATGCCAAATCTCTCTGTCCTCTGTGTCCTAGCATGCAACTCTAAATGTCCCAACCCATGCCCAGCCATTGGCTGTTGGCATCTTTATTGATGGGACAAAAACCAAATGGCGATAAAGACCTTTAGCATTTGGACACACAGATTCCTGTTTAAATCAAAGCATTATAGCCAATCCCCTACATAGACCAGATATTTTTTAATTTATTCACTTTAATTTCTACTCACTGTCCCCCTTCCTGGTCATCGCCTCCCATAATCCTTACCCCATCCCCCCATCTGTTTCTCCTCTGAGTGGGGGCCCCTATGGGTATTCCTCACACACACACACACACACACACACACACACACACACACTCACACATCAAGTCTCTGTGAGACTAGACAAGGCAGTTTAGGTACAAGACCATAATCTACAAACAGGCAAGAGCTTTGGGATTACCCCTGCCCCAGTTGTTTGGGACCAACATGAAGACCAAGCTGCACACCTGTGACATATGTGCATGGAGGCCTTGGTTTCCCCGTGTATGTTCTTTGGTTGGTGGTTGAATCTGAAAGTGCCACAATTGTCCAGGTTAGTTGACACAGCTTGTCTTCCTGTAGAGATCTGTCTCCTTTGAGGCCCACAATCCTTCCCTCAACTCTTCCCTAAGAGTCTCCAAGTTCCATCCACTATTTGGCTGTGGCTGTGTGGATCCCTCTGAGTTGGTGACTGGGTGGAGCCCCTCAGAGGGCAGACATGCTAGACTACTATCTGTAAACATAACAGTATCATTAATAGTGTCAGGGATTGTTGCTTGCCTGTGGGATGGAAATCAAGTTGGGCTAATTATTGACTGAACTTTACTTCAGTCTCTGCTCCAACCCCCTCCCTCCATTTTCTATGACTGGCTGTAAATAAGATGTTTGTTTTATACTTGGGATCACCAAAACACTTTAAAAATTTTATATTGTCACTGGCTTTAAAATATGTCTTTCTTTTTTCTAAGGTCTGTTCAAGCTAACAGAGACTAATTTAAAAATAATGTGTCTAGGATGACCTGAAACTTGTGATCATTGCTTTTGTTTCCTTTAGAAAATCCTACCTGCATTCACCAAGCATCTGGAAGCAGATACATAGACACACAGTGAAATGCTAAACAGAGCTGGGGTGTCTTGGGGGAAGGATTAAAGAGCCAGAATGGTCAAGATCACTACAAGATGACCTCAGAGTCAATTATCCTGGGCCCTTGGAGGGTGACAGAGACTAAATACCATGTAAAGAGCATGTATTGGCTGGACCTTTGCCCTTGCCCATATGTCCTCCATGTGTAGGTTGTTCTTCATACGGTTCCCCTAACAACTGGAGCAGTAGCTGTCTGACACTCTTGCTTGGCCTTAGATTCCTTTCTGATAGTTGTGCTCTCTGGCGTTACCTGGCCATAGTGGGACAGGATACATCTAGTCCTTCTGCAAATTGATGTGCCAGCGTGGGCTGGTACCCATGGGGGCACATCAAAGTAGAAAGTCTGAAGGAGATATAAGTGGTACTCAAAGGAGAAGTGGGATTGTGATCAGGGTGTAACGTGAATAAATAAATATATAAATAAAGAATGAATGAATGAATGAATGAATACACCATTTAAGTTCAACACATGAAAAAATTTCATTAGAATCAAGTCTTTCAAAAAAGTCTCTACTGATAGATAGATAGATAGATAGATAGATAGATAGATAGATAGATAGATAGATGAATAAAACATATATCTATCCTTGTTTTTACAATCATTGTAAATCATTAACTGTTTTTGGCAAACTGAGTCATAGAAGAAAACTGTCATGTTCTATAATGAAATACCATATAATATTTAAAAATGTATCCAATCTCTATATTTACAAGTCGTATTTTGATATTGATCAAGCTTAAATTGGCAAATTTTCATTTTTTTTGACCAGAAATGGATGGATAGTTTATTATGTACACTGAGGAATAAATTAGGTAGATAATAGATAGATCACAGTCTGAAGTTTAAGGCAGTCTGTTTTCTGGGTCATCATTATAAAGAAGGATACACTAGGGGCACAGTTGAGATTTAATAATTTCTAAGCTTGTATTAAGTCATGACATAAATGAAGGCATACCAGACATGAAAATGTATAACTTACCGAGCCTCATGTGACCCAAAGTATATTGAATTTCCTATTAGGAAACTCCCCTATGAAGGTATGTGCAATACTGGTTGAACCTAATATGTCAGCGCACAGGTGTAAGATTTAGTGATTGTTACAGCTTTTTATCAGTTACAGATCTCAGCAGCTAACCTTGTATATGGGGCAAAGCTCAGTATCTTACTAATGGTTTTCCCTCTACCAGGTAAAGAGCTACTCTTTTTCAAAGCCTACATAGCTAAGTGTTTTTCTTCTTCTTCTTCTTTTTGTTTTTTGTTTTTTGTTTTTGTTTTTGTTTTGTTTTGTTTTTCGAGACAGGGTTTCTCTGTGTAGTCCTGGCTGTCCTGGAACTCGCTCTGAAGACCAGGCTGGCCTCGAATTCAGAAATCCACCTGCCTCTGCCTCCCAAGTGCTGGGATTAAAGGCTTCTGCCACCACCGCCCGGCTGCTAAGTGTTTCTCTAAACTGAGTCTTGACTAAGAGAGAAGGAAGTTAGAAGGAAAAGAGACCAGTGAATGAAAGTCACCCACCCTATCTGAATTTTTTTTTTTTTTTTTTTGGTTTTTCGAGACAGGGTCTCTCTGTGTAGCCCTGGCCATCCCGGAACTAACTCTGTAGACCAGGCTGGCCTTGAACTCAGAAATCCGCCTGCCTCTGCCTCCCAAGTGCTGGGATTAAAGGCGTGCGCCACCACTGCCCGGCCCCTATCTGAATTTTATTGTGGAATTAAAACTGAAGAGGAACACATGCAGAAATTGAGATACCTGACCATCATTGAAGCAAAAGTAGTCCAGCACAGAAAGGTAGCTCAGAAAGAAGGTTAAAAGCTTTTCTACTTTGACCACAGTTTGCATTACTCAGGTGACCAAATATAGCTGATAGATCAGTGTCCTGACTGCCATTTCCTAGGGTTCTCAGACTAGAACAATCAGAAATCAGAATAAAGAACTGAACTTACTGTGAAAGTAAATTTCTGTAGTTCAAGCAAAAAAAAAAAAAAAAAAAGGTTGTAGACAAACTAGTATGTCTATGTCCAACAGGACTGTTACTTTTTCTGCCAGAAAATTTGTAGCCTAAGAGAAAAGGTGTGAGTAAACCTTGGTTTGCTCTAATACACATCTCATGTCTCTGGAGTGCTGAGGACATAAAGCCTGTTTCGATATTTTTAAAATAATTTTTTGAGATTATCATTATATCATTACCATCTCCTCTTACCACTCTCCAATAGACCCCTCCTTTCTTTCAAATTCATGGTGGTTTTTTGTTTTGCTTTTGCTTTAATTGTTGTTGCTGTTTGAATTGTATCACATTTTGGCTACTGAGCTTCCCAGCTATAAGGCAATGGATGGCTTCTTTGGACATGGGTTGGAAATAAAATGTGAACCCAAAGGACCCCATCCCTGGGAAGAGGAACTGTTTGTGTTCTGGGAGAGAAGAGAATTTATAAGTCTAGTGGTTTGAGTAGGTTTGAGCTCCATATAGTCCTGTGTTTGAAGCTAGGCCCACAGGGAGTGACAGTAGTGGAGTTGTATCCTTGTTGGAATAGGTGATGCCTTTTTGGAGGAAGTGAGTCACTGTGAGGTGGACTTTAAGGTTCTATGCTCAGGCTCCACCCACTGTAGAGGAGGCACTCTTCTCAGATTCCTGCAGAAGAGGAGACACTTTTTCTGGCTCCCCTCTGATCCATATGTATAACTCACTTCCTTTTCAAGCATCGTGTCTGCCTCGACACTACCATGCTTCCTGCTATGATGATAATGAACTGAACCTCTGAAACTGTAAGCCAGCCCCAATTAAATGTTGTCCTTTATTTGAATTGCCTTGGTCAGTATGGGAGAGATGGTTCAGTGATTAAGAGCACTGACTCTTTTTTCCAGAGGTCATGAATTCAATTCCCAGCAACAATATTGTGGTTCACAACCATCTGCAATGGGATTTGATGCACGCTTCTGGTGTGTCTGAAGATAGTGCTCACATGTATAAAGTAAATAAATATTAAAAATAAAAAGAATTTCCTTGGTCATGCTGTCTTCTCACAGCAACGGAAAGCCTAACTAAGACACCACTAAAATACACTTTCCCAGACTAAGGCTCTGTCTGCCCCTATGGTAGAAGGTCAGAGCTTGGAAGCCTTGTGCTGTGTGAGCCAGTTCGCTGCATCATTGCTAAGTCAAACTGTTCACTCATTAGAGGAGCTGCTACTGTTCTGAAGAGTAGCTGAGTGGCTCTAGTTTGTGTGGGACTCTGGGCATGCCTAGTAACCATGGGTACCACTGGGAGGGTAGCTCACTGGTAATTTCCAGTTTTCTGCTCTGCTTCTGCTGTAAGAAGCTGTGGAGGAGACCACAAGTCATGCCATGGTGAATA
Organism: Apodemus speciosus; assembly: GCA_002335545.1. Classification (NCBI taxonomy): domain Eukaryota; kingdom Metazoa; phylum Chordata; class Mammalia; order Rodentia; family Muridae; genus Apodemus; species Apodemus speciosus. Next base: position 54,011 of record BDUI01011844.1, read on the forward strand.
TAGACGCTACTATATTTCTAGGAAAAGCAGGCTGGCTACCTGTCAGAGTTGTTGGAACTGGAATGGACTCTCAACAAGACTGTGGTTCTGTTAGTTGTCTGGTGGCCTGGACTGTGGCCCTTCATCTCTGAGTCTCCCTGTGTTGATCCTCTGGGAAAGGGGAGGCTCTACCAAGTTGCAGAAAGCATTCATTAACTTATTCTTGAATGTCGTTTTGTGTATGAGCATCAGTGGGGGCTGGGTGTGCCTGAATGCACAAAAGGACCTGAGAGGTTGTAGAGTCCTAACACACCCCTCTGGGGACCTCCAGTTTTATTCAGAGCATTAGAGTATGGGACCTCTCTCTCTTTTCAAGAGATCAGATCAGAAACTCTAGGGTGAGTAACTTAACAACTTAGGAATCATGTTGAGATAAGTGTTTCAAGTTGTGAAATCTGTGTCTTTACTTAATTTCTATACATATATAATCATATATAGTTAGGTAACATTGGTCAAGATTATATTTTCCCTGAGTCAGTTTTTCTATGTCTTCTGTTTGGACCTTGAGTGTTTTTCTGTGCTTTTGTCCTTGGCTTTATCTCTTGATCTTTTTCTTTTCTTGCAAATATCATACACATTCATGACTGAAGTACATTTGTCAATAATTATAGGTACCACATTGTGTCAATGGGTGCTCTAAGTCTTCCTAATACTATTGAGAATTCTGAGTGTTTACAATTGGCTTAGCAAACACCTTTTCAGTTTTATATTGTTAGGAATTTCCTTCAGATTGTATTCAATTTATGGTACAAATTCAACATATGCATGGTCTTAATTTTTTTTCTTGAGACAGGGTTTCTCTGTGTAGCCCTGCCCGTCCTGGAACTCACTTTTTAGTCCAGGCTGGCCTCAGCATGGTCTTAATATTCATGCATCTTGTTCCTATGGATGGTTTACCTCATTAATTCTTTTTTTTTTTTTTTTTTTTTTTTTTTTTTGGTTTTTTTCGAGACAGAGTTTCTCTGTATATCCCTGGATGTTCTGGAACTCACTTTGTAGACCAGGCTGCCTCAAACTCAGAGATCCCCCTGCCTCTGCCTCCTGAATGCTGGGATTAAAGGCGTGTACCACCACTGCCCGGCTCATTAATTCTTTTATTTAGTTATTTAGTTAAACTTTGAAGTTTATAGTTTATTTGATTTAAAGTACTATGTGGCTGGGCAAATCACTCAGTATTTATTCTTCTTAGGGATGGGCTGAGTTCAGATCCTACTGTCATGTTGGGAGGCTCATGAACTCCTATTACTCCAGATCCAGGGGTTCTGGAACCCTCTTCCCTGGTGACTTATATGTATGCAAACATAGAAGCTGTTATCTCTCAAACACATGCACCAATGATCCTTAGAGACATGCTCTTCTTTTTTTTTTTTTTATTGGATATTCTCTTTATTTACATTTCAAATGCTATTCCCTTTTCTCATTTCCCCTGGGAAAACCCCCTAAGCCATGCCCCATTCTGCTGCTTACTAACCCACCCACTCCTGCTTCCCTGACCTAGCATTCCCATACTCTGGGGCAACGGGACTTCACTGTCCAAGGGCCTCTCCTCTCATTGATGTCCGACCAGGCCATCCTCTGCTACCCATATGGCTGCAGCCATGGGTCCCTCTATGTGTAATCTTTGGTTGGTGGTTAAATCCCTGGGAGCTCTGGGGTACTGGTTGGTCATATTGTTGTTCCTCCTATGAAGCTGTAAACCCCTTCAGCTCCTTGGGTCCTTTCTCTAGCTCCTCTGTTGGGGACCCTGTGCTCAGTTCAATTTTTGGCTGAGAGCATCCNTTTGTTTTCTTCGAGACAGGGTTTCTCTGTATAGCCCTGGCTGTCCTGGAACTCACTCTGTAGACCAGGCTGGCCTTGAACTCAGAAATCCTCCTGCCTCTGCCTCCCAGGGTGCTGGGATTACAGGCGTGTGCCACCACCGCCTGGCTGAATTCATTGTTTTTAATAGCCGAGTAGAACTCCATGGTATAAATGTACCACATTTTCTGAATCCATTCCTCTGTTGAGGGACATCTGGGTTCTTTCCAGCTTCTGCCTATTATGAATAAGGCTGCTATGAACATAGTGGAACATGTGTCCTTATTACATGTTAGAGCATCTTCTGGGTATATGCCCAGGAGTGATATAGCTGGGTCCTCAGGTAGTGCTATGTCCACTTTTCTGAGGAACTGCCAAACTGAYTTCCAGAGTGGTTGCAATCCCACCAGCAATGGAGGAATGTTCCTCTTTCTCCACACCCTCTCCAGCATCTACTGTCACCTGAGTGTTTGATCTTAGCCATTCTGACTGATGTGAGGTAGACTCTAAGTGTTGTTTTGATTTGCATTTCCCTGGTGGAACAGCCCTTCTTTTCAATCCATCTTCTATTCTTGAGAAAGGAGAGAACTGAGATACAGGGAGAATTCACATGGGAAAAGCTCGACTGGTGTTTCTTGGACTTGCTCTTTGAAAAATGGTGGACTTTCTCTAATTTTTGTATTCAGAAAATTTACAATAATATAAGTTCCTTGAGCTTATCTGGTTTGAAGGACTTTCTGTGCAGAAACAGTTTTGCATTGATTTTCTTTGTCTTAGAGGGTCACATATTCACATTCCTTGGCATATCTATGTGCTGGGGAACAGCCTCAGTGAAGCTTCTTCTTTCTTGTTGGTCCTTCTTGAAGCAGCAGAGGGTGATGAGCATCGGTGGAGGGTAAGACTTGGTCTTATGAAATTAGGGGGTAAGATTTTCACAAGATATTTAGGGTTGCTGTATAATAAAAGGTTTACTGATCTAAGTCTAAGTTACTATGCTATTGTAGCTGACCTCCCTTCTGTGTTCCTCTGAGGCCAGAGACTGCAGTCTCAGGCACTTATCACCTGATTCTAAAACAGCAGGAGATTAAGTAAAGGATTAATTGCTAGAGCCTATTCCCTATTGTTCAGATACCTCTTGCTCATTGGGCTAGGGAGTAGGTTGGAGCAATAAACATCTATTGAACCAGGAGAAGAGAATGACACTCATAGCTAATGAAATTTACTCATCATGATATATTCATATATATTTGCACAGTTATTCCTACAATTGTATATAGAAAATTGACAAGGATGAGGGCTTGAATAGRGAACTTGGGAAGAAATGGATGGGTTATGAGAAGGAAGGAATTTGGAGAAATTATATTTGAATAAAAATGAATAAAAATAAAAGGCCTGTACCAGTGGTTCTTTTGTTGTTGTTGTTGTTGTTGTTGTTGTTGTCGTTTTTGGTTTTTGGTTTTTTTGAGACAGGGTTTCTCTGTGGAGCCCTGGCTGTCCTGGAACACACTCTGTAGAGCAGGCTGGCCTGGAACTCAGAAATCCACCTGCCTCTGCCTCCCAGAGTGCTGGGATTACAGGTGTGCGCCACTACTGCCCAGCCTAGAAATACTTTTTAAAAAAAAAAAAAAATATGTGTGTGTGTGTGTGTGTGTGTGTATACACACACACATACATATACATACATATATATATTTTATATATGAGATGACATATTTATATATGAAATATATATATACATATGTATATGAGATGGCTCAGAGGTTAAGTGCACTGGCTGCTCTGCTAGAGGTCCTGAGTTCAATTCCCAGCAGCCATGTGGTGGCTCACAACCATCTGTAAAGAGTTCTGGTGCCCTCTTCTGGCCTCCAGGCATATATGCAGGCAGAACACTTAATAAATGAATAAAGAACACAGAGAAACCCTGTCTGGAAAAACCAAAAAAAAAAGAAAAAAGAAAAAAGAAAAAAGAAAAAGAAGAAGAAGAAGAAGTATTTCTATGCAACATTTTTATATTTTCGCTTAGATTTCTGCATGACTTTGAGCTAAGTCTCTCATTTTACGTTTTGATCATGATCAGAAGTGGGCTTGATAATGCACCATGCTTAGCAGTCTTTGGAAATGAGTCTATCTTCTCCTAGCTTGCTACGATAAGAAATGTTTCTCATTGCTTCTGTATCAGCACATGTTATGGCTCTTTTTCATT
>BDUI01011846.1:8953-43105 GCA_002335545.1 Apodemus speciosus
GCCTTCTGTCAGTTTCTCGGGCAGTCTCTCAGGTCTCCACACCTTTTATTCGGTTTCTGACAAGTACTCCCTTATATGTTGGTTCTTGGATCGCTAATACCAAAGACCTACAACAGTGGGCAGGAAACCAATACTGTGGGGCTGCAAAAGGAAAGCGCCTCGGGCTGGATCCTGCACCCCCACGGGTCTCCTGCTTGAGGAAGTATTTAAAACATCTGCATTTCCATACGCAGATCCTCATCCTCACACTCCATGCAGTTCTCATCTCCCCCTCTCTCACAGAATTTGTAAGCATTATATTAGTTCTAGCTTCAAGTGGATTCCAGCCTCTGTCATTTCTGCTCTTGTCCATTTTAAATCCTTATTTATTTCAAACCAATGCAAGCCTATTAGATTTGATCAGGGAGCTAAGAATTTGTACTCATGAGTAATTATAGTTCTGCCTCCCTTAGTAGCAAATATATAGAAGGAAAAAAAATCTGGCCTTTTGCAATCTCAGCCCCAGGACTTGGGTTCCCAGCAAACAAGGCAACTTAGAGCCTGGGTCGGAAACTCCCAGACTCACTGAGGGAAGGATAGGGGGCTTTCCAGTGATCTGTCCTTTAGGGTTTAAAAGCGCATCCTGGGAGCAACCCTTTCATTCTCCATGAAGTTCTGAGCTGCGAGAGTCCAGCAACTCTCTGAACCCAGGCAGCCCATGAGTAACTGMACAGCCAGGAAGCAGCGAACGGCTGCTTTTAAGAGGTACTGGCTAGGGACAACGTGTGGCTGATAGCCACTGACTACTGAGCCTTGGCTGCAGGGGGTCACCGTGTCGCGGCTCCGGCATTGTCGCTCTGGGTCTGGGGATCTGAAAACCGGCTCGGGAACTGTTCCTCCCCGCCCGCCCAGGGTTGTACGCCCAGGTGCCAATGGCTCTGGGCCACCGAGCTCAGCGCGGGTAGTGGCTGACCATGGGAGAGGCCATGCTCTCAGCCGGTCCAAAGTGCAAGGCCGGGCTATTCCCGGACGTGCAGAGGCGCGGGGGCGGGTGGCACGTCCCGGAGTGTCCCAGAGTCCCCGGCGCGCTAGGCTCACCTACTCGTGCGCACTAGAGAGCAGCGCTTACCATGGAACATGGTCTGCGGGAGGTGGGTGTAGTCATGATGACTGGGACTGCAGCAGGAGCGGGCTCTCAACACCCATAATCACGCCCAGGACCCCGGTCATCCGCCGAGTGGCCGCAAGCCTGTGCTGGGCAGGGCAGTCCAGGCAGCTGACTCCTCTCTCCCACGCTATGCCTGGTCCATCCATCCCAGGAGGGGCCGCATGCATCACCGGCCACCCAGGCGCTCTGGCTTTGCCATAACTTCCGTAGGATCTGCCGGCAGAGTAAGCAGGGTACTTTCAGTTTCTACTTTGCGCTGGGTCTTCAGGTTCAATGTTTGGGTTTATACCCTCAGCGTCTTCCCCAGTCACCTGGACCAGGATCAGTGGTTGCTGCAAATTTCGAAAGTACCTCAGGAGAAGCCAGCTGGCCTTCTGGATCAGAAAGATTCGGCTAATAGGTTTTCCAAATGACTTCTAACCGCTTTGGCAACTCTGGGAGACTGGGAGCTAAAACTACCGGTTACTAATATGTCCACAGAAGCCACAAATGTGCAGCAGGGAAAGCTCACTCTTGCAAGTCAGTTCCACTGAGGAGGAGTCACTGCTTCTGCTGCCGATGTGGCTGACGTTGCCAAGTCAACTTAAAAAAAAAGGAAGTGAAGGATGATTAAGAGGGTCACGCCCTCTGCCCCTCTAGGATCTCTAGTTTTTTCCCCCCCTCCCTGTCTTCTGTGCAATGCACCTGCTCAGGTGGGACTTTAAGAACAAATAATTCTTGTGAGTCCACCAGTATAGTAAGTAAGTGGTAGCTTCAGAAAAACAAAACTCGTATTAGTTTATGGGAGAACATAGAAGTTCTGCATAATAACTAACTCCCACAGTTATCTCCTGATATGGCTAATAACCATAGCGAAAGTTTGCAATAGGCCTAAATTACCGAGGTGATTCCTGATATGGTGTTGTTTCTCACAATCAGGAGAAAGCCTGCCTAKGGGAAGGTGGCCAGTGCAAACTAGTAACAAGAGCGATCTGAGGTCAGGGTCCTATCTTTCATATCTCTAGTATTTGCTCAATGCCAGTACTGTTAGTCAGGAATTTACATGTATTTTGGCATCTGGAGTTTTTTGCGAGGCATTCCGTTTTCTTACCTGCAGTTGAAAGATACACATGGGAACAGAGGCGTCCTTAAGTAACAGAGCTAAGTTCACGTGGCTGAGTTTGGATTAAAAACCACCTGCAGTCCGGCTTTAAAGAGCCTGCTTGGAAGCCCTTGTGTAAGAGAACYTTGGGAATAAAGGAGTATAGCAGTAGACTAGGAAGGTGGCCTGTGGTTGTGGGTATGCCCTTAACCCTCTGGGGAACCTCAGGAAGGTGTCTGGAGTTTGTGGTTCCTATACTGACATCTGGACAGGAGCTTCACATTCTGTTGTGGTGTTAACAGTGAAAAGAGGCAGAGAGGAAGGAATGAGACGGGACTGTCTGTGCATTAGTGTGGAGGACAGGAGTTCTAACCTGGCACTGACCCGTGGACTCCACTGGGGACTGTCACTATCCACAATGTGAAACCTGTGGTTTTAGTGCACTTCTAAAATAAACCCTACTTGGTGACTGACTGCAGTACTGATCAAGGACCTCTCTGTGGCCTCTCACTTTTCATCCTTCTCAAAACATCAGGAGCTTTGACATGCTCACTGCAGTCCTGTTCTCCAGACAGCTCCCTATTGTCCACGGAGAAGGGCTATCTAGAATAGGATTAAACTTCAGCATTGCAGTATGACAGGACGGAAGAGAGCTACGGTGGTGAGAAAGAGCTCCAAGGATGGAACTTGGAAGAATATTCACAAAAGCAAGGAAACAGAGGAAAGAGAAAGCGAACAGGGAAGAGTTGGCAAATGGAATCAGGAAACGGAGCCTCTAGGGGAAAAACACACGCTTCCAAGCCTCTCACTGAACTCGGATGTGCAGAAGAGGCAGACAGAAAGGAAGACACAGGGACGTTAAAGACTCACTCTATAAACGTGCCTAGGGTCGTGATAGCTATCTTCATCTCCCTGGCCGTGGGGTACAAGTAGGGGTACAGCTGCTTACATTCTGTGCTTTATTTCCATCTGTTGTTGGTCTTTTCAGAGACGAGTCAAAGATCAACCATCAATAGAGCGCAACAGAGGAAATCTGCCTTCCTTCCCGGTGCAATCACCAGAAAGGCAGACAGAACAAGGCTTGTGCATAGGCAAAATTTGAGTAAAATGAGGGGAAAGTTTCTAAAATTCCAAAAAAGGAGAAGTAAATTTGTTTTACAGGACTCTGTCCGTAAGTGTTAAGAATGTCTCCTGAAAAGAATATTTAGAAAGCATTTGGAATTTCAAAGGTTAGGTGAAAATGGAGACCTTTCCGTTACATTCTAGTATGAGAGAATTCTACGAAAATTAGTCATTTTGAAAAAAAAAATCAACCCAGCTCTTTAAATCCGCTATTGCTTTTTAAATACAAATTGAACATACGGATTGGTAAGGGTAGGTGTTTCATGAATTTTTTAGAATGTTCATAATTAAATAAATGAAGTAAAATGCCAGGCCTGGTGGTGGGGACCTGTAACCCTAGCTGCTCAGAGGCAGGAGAATTAAAAGTACAGTACCGGTTTTGTTGAACGAAAGAGATCATGTCTTTAAAAGTAACAAAGTAAAAGAGGACTGGGAATATAGCTCAAAGTCTGGGAGCTTGCTTATTTTGCACGACCCCTTAGATTCCATCTCATAAAAAAGAAGATGGAGGTGGCGGTGGAGGAAGAGGAGTAGCAGTAGTAGTAGTAGTAGTAGTAGTAGTAGTAGTAGTAGTAGTAGTAGTAGTAGGAGGAGGAGGAGGAGGAGGAGGAGGAGGGGAAGGGATAGGACAGAGGGAAGGAGGGGGAAGAGAAGGAGGAGAGAAGGGGAAGGTGTAGAGGAGGAGGATGAAGAGAATGGGAGGGACGGAGAGGAAAAGAAGAAAGGGGAGAAAGAGGAAAGAATGAAGAAATAATTACAAAAATGATTAACACTGTATAACATGAAGTACTGAGATATGTTAACGGATGCTAAATTAAGACAGAAAATTATTAATGATAAGCAATGTTTTTTTTAAATTTCCACACTTTACAGCTTTTGGTCAATATAGTTAATTATTTCTCTCTCCGTTGTCAGGTGTGCTTTGAGCAGGCACTCCCTATTAAAGCCTCTTGACTACTGAGGCTCTATGCATATACCAACACTCATGATGAAAATTTACTTTCTTGCTTAATTATCTATACTCATTTTACCTGATGAAATATAACAATTATCTGTCTGTCTGTCTGTCTGTCTGTCTGTCTGTCTGTCTGTCTGTCTGTCGATGCACTCTGAGATCTAGATTCTATTGTGTTGTTTGCATGGATATTTTCTGAAATTCCTATGATTTATTCTTCTAGACAAAAATATCAAAATAGGAAATATTCACACACACACACTATAGATATATATGTGAGGTGCATAGTTGTCTGGGTCTTATGGTGTGAGAGATCCATTCTTGGTCTACCGCTAAGGAACATTTTACATTACATTTGAACAAAGGGACTCTCCACTTGCCTTGAACTTCACAAACGCAGTTGCTGCAMGGACAGTGCATCTTCACTCTGGAGAGCAGCCCATACTTTTAAGGTGATTTTATATTGAAGGAGAAATKGGTGTGTCATTTAAAAATTCAGTGTGTTTAGAAGGAAATAATGAGGCACTATTTTAACTAGAGAATAAAGGGAGTTTAAGCCCATTTTATTGTTAGAGTTCAGGAAGATCAATCTGCTCTTCCAGTAAGAAAATAATTTCCTAGTCCATAATTCTAAATCAGATATGAGTTTCAAGTATTTGCACAGAGAAAATGTGGAATATAACTAATTGGCAATCGAGTGTTTATTTATGTCATTTTTCTTGTTGCATTTCTGAATAAAGCATAAATTGACAATGATACTGCATTTAAATTGCTCCTCTCCAGATTGAAATTTATCATTTTGCTGTAACCAGGACATATTTCTTCTTCTTATCACATGCGAGATTCAGCCAATTTTATCAGGTTTTGCTAATAACAAAAAAAGAAACTGAGAACTGTGCTTCTAAGCCTCTGTAAAAATGGTTCATGAAACTATTTTTGTGGAGGGCATAGGGAAGTTCAAGAATAAAACATATTTAGTCTCATGGAACGAAGTCTGACAGCATGCTACTGTCTGCTTCGGTCACTGTGTGACTCAGAAAGAAATTCTTTCTTTTCTGATGTTACAATTAGAGATTAGCAGCTCTGCTGTTGAGATGTAAATATAACATATCATGAATGGTTAGAACCAGGGTAAATAATGAAACTTAAATGCTAAAAGAATGAAGAGGTAATGTATGTGGAGAGAGACCTTGAGACACAAGCCTTATAGACTAGAGAGGGAAATGAAACCTGTGCCCACCAACAAAGCAAATACAGCGCCAGCCAAGTGGGAAAGTCAGCACCCCAGGAAGATAGGAGAGCACATCTTAAAACAGTCAGTTATCAGTGTCTTCAAAACTCCCAGTCTGCAAAGGAAAATGAGTGAAGCTCATCCTCCTTGGATAGCTTAGTCCTGAAGACTACCAAACAGACAGACAAGTGTAGGCATCTGTGGGGCATGAACTGAGGGAATAAAGGCGGGGCAAATTTCGAGGGATGCTTGGTGGTGATGACAGAGGTCCCCAGGCTTCACGAGCGTGTCAGCACAATGGAAGATTTCAGATTTGAGARGGATTTAAGCATATTTAAAAATTGAATGAGAAAATCCCATTCCTGCATAGTGGGAAGAATGGAATCGAGAAGCTAAAATGACCTGCTATCTTTCTTATATTCTCTTCAGGTCAATTTCAGTCTTTTAGAATTCTCAACAATCAGAATCTGTTATGTATCTGTAATTTTTGCCCTATTTGAATTATTCTCTGCACCCTCACTTATACTCCGCTGCACAGGCCTTGCTGGGCCCAGTATTGCTTGCTTACCTTTTAGAAAGAACAGCTTCAGAGTAGGAAGATTTTTTACTTGGTTCTTTTGTGTGTTAATGAATATGTCTGCCAGTCAGGACTTTTAAACTATATACTAGAGTTAGGAAAGGACTACGCTTTAAATTTCTGCCTTTATAGTCAGAGAAATTTTTCCTACAACAATTTTTTCAAAAAAGAATTTGAAAAAATTGAAAGCATTTTGCATAAATCTCTTGGTAGCTTCTCTCTGTGTTATCCAATTACTATTTGAAGACACCCAGTTGTTGTTTTGCACTCATGGACAACAGTAACTGTTCCAGTCAGTCTAGAATTTGATGTAGTCAAAAGATTGCCTTCTGAGTCACAGACTATACCCAGTTATGTCCTGTGGGAAAACAGAGACATCGGCATGAACAAGTCTTGACTTGCTTTGATCATAGAGAATCAGGACTCCTGGTAAAGCTATGCCAACATCCAAGAATGTTACAATCCCAGCTACCGACTGGCAATTAAATGCCTCAGCTTCTGGTAACATGCTCAGTTCTTACAGTTAGCAGACATTTTAAATTTTCATAATATGGAAGACTCCCTAATTTAAATAAGCTTATTGTCACATTAGAGGATTACTTTGCCTTTCTTCTTCCAGTAAACTAGGTTTATTCCAGCATATTTGTTATTACTTTATATTCTTGGGTACTTATGGACTCTTATATATGGAATGATTAGCTATATTACAATGATAGCATTAATAAAGTAGCTTAGAGGGATATTGTACCTCCCTGAGATCCTAACTAAGACCATTATACCATGGTATGTGTCAGTTACCAGGCATCTTGAGTGCCATGAAAATAACACGTGTGCGTGCGCATACACACACACACACACACACACACACACACACACACACTGGAATCTCAAGAAGCAGAAATACTGAATGATTGAGTGATTGAGGTTTTTGTGACAGATAATGATTTTTGTAGATAAGAATGGGGTGTGGCATAGTGCTGGAATACCACATCCTATGAAAGGCAGTTGTTTACATTGATTTCTTTTGTGTCTTTGATCAACTGATATTGATCTTGATATTTAAAAGTTTCATAAACGTGTCTCTCTCTTTTGTAATCTCTTCCTCCCTCCTTCTCTTTCTCTCCCCCTGCCGTGTATGTGTGTGTGTGTGTGTGNTTAAAAGTTTCATAAACGTGTCTCTCTCTTTTGTAATCTCTTCCTCCCTCCTTCTCTTTCTCTCCCCCTGCCGTGTATGTGTGTGTGTGTGAGAGAGACAGAGAGAGAGACAGAGAGAGAGAGAGAGAGAGAGAGAGAGAGAGAGAGAGAGAGAGAGAGAGAGAGAGAGAGATTTGCCTCCTTTAAAGTGTTATCTGGTGTAACTTTCATTCTCTGAAAACTTTAAAGTTTAGGGCTGCAGAGATGACCCAGCAGCTAAAATGCTTCACAAGAATGTGTAATGACCTGACATGTATTCACCAAACCCATGAGAGAGCTGGTAGCGTAATCCATGTCCAACGTTCCTGTGAAGAGAAGGGAGACAGAGACAGGAGAATTCCTGGAAGTGCATGGGCTAGCTAGACTGGCTTATGTACACCAGGACACAAAAGATCCTGTCTCAGAAAACCTGTAAGACAGGTGTGACAACTAACGGCCTCTGACCTCCACATGCATTGTCATACACCACCTCCATGCTCATACATGTACACACTCAGCAAAATACAATTTAAATAAACTAATTTTTGTTTGAAAAGTGAGATCTCTTTGATGACAATTCTAAACTATACAAGATTATCAAATTTCTAAAGCAAATTTTATGGAATTGAGGCCTTTACCAAAATCAAATATTTTGTTGGCTTCCTATCTGATTTCTGTGAGTTTTTCTATGCCCATCCTCTCTTGTATTTACATGGCCATGTTGCCTACAATGAGACCAAAACTATGAAAAACAAATAAATCACACATTATTGTGCACACGGGTTTACTGGCCATTCAAGAATAATCCTAYAGCCAAGAACTACAGTGCAGTGACCTTCATTTTCTAAAACCTTACTGCAGCCAAACCAAGCAAAGATAAACAGCACAATARAGGATTGTCAAGAACTTTAAAAAGCTACGTTTAAAAAGTTCTTAGACTCTAGAAAGTAGTTATCAGTCTGGTCAAAATCTTAGGTTTTTGTTTTGTTTTGTTTTGTTTTGTTTTGTTTTGTTTTGTTGTGATTTCAAGTTGGGCAAGAACTATATTGTTCTTTCATAGCTTTAATATTGCTGGAGTCTTAAACCAAAAGCTCTCATCTTGTTGGCCTGGATTAGATTTGGTGCAATCCTTTACTTTTTTTAAAAAAGAGATTTTTGATGAATTTTAAACCACCAGAGATTAACTTTATGGCCACCCTGATCTTCAAAGAAGACTTCTTTGGTGCCTTCCTTCTGGCCATCTTGCTTCTTTAAGTGTAGCAAATTCAATATAGCATATCGGCAAATGGAATTCACTGGAACTTTGCTTCCCTGTGAATCAAAAGGAAGCTCAAAGAGTACATACTTCCGAAGGACACTGTTCCCAAGGCTTTGAGTCTCTCCCACTTCTACTGAGGTGTACCAGCAGTCTCTCTGCACGTGCCTGTGCTGGTAGTACATAGCAATAAAGTCCAGCTGGCAAAGACACACAATAGTGATGTTTCCATTTGCCTGTGGAATTCCTTGACAACTATATTGATTTTACCACTCTAAGTGCAATATGATGATATGAGGAAATCTAGCCATCCTGTGTTTTATTTATCAGGGTCATATCTCTGCTTGGAAATTGTCAAGATTAACCTATCACTCTGCTTCTCCTTCACAGCCCTCCTTTAAATTCAAAACAGTTAACCAAATAACACTATGTACCATGCAATATTGTACATATTCCACTACATCAACATAGAATAATCAAAAGTAATTTTTACCTAATCATATTCTTTTACAGATTATAAATTGCAACAAAATTTAACCAGAGTCAATATAGATGCTATATTTTAATTTATAGATTAAGTAAATTTAAAGGACAAAAAAGCAAGAAATGCTCAGTAAAATTTCTATGAATGCCCCACGACTAAATTATATTATTTAAGATGTGAAACTTTAACTACCTTGGTTGTAATGATAATACTGGTACCATACTGCCCATTTGTCCATATGTTGAAAGCTTGTATACATTTATTTATTAACCCAAAGAAGATCACATTATGCATAATTGTTCCACAGTCCCCTATGTTCAGCTACCAATTGCCACATTTCTATTTGATATTATTTTCTTTCCTCCTTTTAAAGAATCCGGATAATGAAAGTGAATCCAAAGATGTTCATCACATTGGACTTCAGTTTCCTATAGGGTTTATTATTAGAAGCTTATGTTGTATATGATATGACTTATGTCAATATATCTTCACACTTCATTTCTATGAATTGATTCTTTTTTTCTTCTCTGAAAATAATGACATATATCCAAATCACATATCTCATATAACACACAATCACTTACTTTTACATTTGTTGCTTATGCAGCTCTTATATATTGGAAATATTATTCCAAACAATAGCTTGAAAATTATTGTTCAACATTTATTTATATTGTGCTTAACATTTATTTTTTATTTCTTATATCATTCTCCAAATGACAAATGTAATATAAAATTCTATATTCTAAAGTGAGTTAAATAATAACCTTCCCATTAATGGTTATTTAATCAAACACATGGTTGAACTAATTTCTTTCAATGATACTTATTTTAAATTAGTTACACAGAAATACAGGGGACAGAAGTTTTGTGTGGAAAGTTCTTTCCGTCTTACAATTTCTGGCCTAGTTAGTAAATATTTTTCTCCATATTTGAATATAAATATCCATGTACTAGCTATTTAATTTGTAAATGACCAATAATTTTACAGCTAAAATGTCATTACATTTTTACATTACAAAATGTTACTACATTTATTACAGTTTTAGTTTCGATGCAATCTTATTAGTTCTCTTTGGGTATGCTTCCGTACATGGTTTTACATGACATGAACGACACATGTGACTCTCCGTTTTGTGTCCCTACCTCTTCTGTTTCCATTAATGTCCCATTCCTTTACTTTTCTTTTTATATAATCCCCTTCCCCCGGCTAGTGACTATATTTCCATTCTTCAGGGCTGCTTTTAGTATACTCGCATAATGCCCTTTGTATGTCATGGGATCCACACTGATGACTTTAATCATAGCCAAGCATGCATGCTACTTCTGCATCTCTAAGTCAGTCATCCACGATTGGTTCCGACAGGCTATGGTGAACCTTCTCAGAGAACTCGCAAGCTCAGCACAAATACACACAAGCATGCATGGCAGCCGAGCTAGCTCTCCACGCTCTGTCCTCCCCAGTGCGTTCTCTGCCTTCAACCGGGCGCTCAGGTTCTAAACCGGAAGTAGTAAAGGTAACCACTGAGGCCTGCCGACTGCAACTGCTCAGTGGTAGCCATGCCCTCCCATCACTGCAGCTGCCCCTGAGAGGTCTGTCGTAGCTCTCTGAATATAGAACTTTCAACTAAGATGCTTTAGAAAAGAGTTGTCCTTCTTTCCGGGGCTTCCGGTTTCCCAGACATGTCACGTGACACATAAGATGCTTCATGACTCATGCCCTCTCATGGCACTTAGGCGTCGAATCTTCATATGCAGTCCTTTGAGCCAGCACGTCTGTACATTTATCCTTAGAACTGTGCTTAAGTTTCTTTCTGGGTATATTGCCACCCATATGAAACAAGTCATTTTTCCTTTCCAATACTTATCAGTTATACTCTGTTTTGACAGTTTTCCAGAGTGTAATATCCTGGAGACCTAGACTCTTACTTTGGTAGTGTAAGACACAGGTTGAGTGTTTGTCTTGCATTAGGTATTTGATGCCTGTCTGCTGACTAGATCCATGGTATTGGCTGCTGCATACGTTATATTATTAGATGTTCACAGTTTTCAAAATAAGACACCCATCTTGTTTGTGGTTGACTACTCAGTGGACACTCAGGAGCTCAGGAAGAGATCACATATGAGCACAGCGGAGGTGGGTGCATTCGTTCAGTAGAATGACCCTAAAATACAGACTAGGTGAAGCGTCTCACCCCTCAGTAACCCAAACGCGAGCAGACTCCACCTTTAAATCTCATCAATTTGTGATTTATCAGAAACCAAAGTATTAACTAACATATACAACTATGTCTAAGACATAGTTCTAACTTTAAGGGATAGCTCCTCCCATGGGATTAATAGATAGATTTTTTTATTTTAGCTGGGATGAATGATAATACTACAAGATTTTCTTTTAAAAATTGTGTGCAGGTAGACTTAAAATCAATATGTGTGTGTGTGCTTGTGTATAAGTTTTGTGTTCTAATAATAGGAAGACAGTTAAACATGAAAGAGCATTCATATGTTTCCTTTTAAGGTTATTATGAACTTGAACGCATTCATTTGCATTGTAAAGTTAGCTTTGCTAGGTTAATGTTCCTACTGTTTCTAAAGAATACAAAAGGCATATCCTGTTGAGGCAAGCAATCTAGAAAGCATTCCAGAGTTGCCAGGTTTTATTTGGAACACTGACTTACGGAAGCTATTTGGTTTCAGCAATGTTTATGATGACTCCAGTGGTTTCTAGGTGGCCCTGTAAATACAGTTTTGCAAGTGTTTTGGCAGATGGAAGGTTGTGTTGCAAAAATTGCATCTATAAAACATGTTTTATAAACTAGTTTCACAGTTGTTTTGATGGTAGTTTTGAAGTTTGTGTTGGAAATTATAAATAAAAATAATCCCTCAACTTCAATTGTGGATGAGAAGTTGATAATTTTCAAGCTACATTAATTGATTAACAGATATAAGTTCCAAATCACTCTGTTTATATTCCCTCTATATTGCCCAGTATACTTTAAATACTTTGAAAATATCTCGTCACTCTCATTTCATCCAGCCATCCTATCAGGGTAATATGACCACAGGAAAAGACTTCTCTAAAGCTGGCAATTCATGTTGTGACAGACATGCACTGAATGAACAAATGAATGGCAGGATGAGTCTCTGTGCACATTAGCCATTAATATAAATACTAAAATTATCTTGCCATGCTGTGGGTTCATTTCTTAATGATTTTCCTTCAAAATTCCACCATAAATGTTTGCATYTATTAAGTACTCAGATATACTTGTCTCAGAATGTCTCCTGAGGGTCAAAGGTGGCTCTGCGAATGAAGGTGCTTGCTGGCAAATTTGACAACCCCCGTAACCCCCATAGCAGAGAGGAACAACTCTCACAAATTGCCCTCTTACCTACACCTACAAGCCACTCATGGCATTCACACACATACATATAAGTAAATATAATACATACTTATACTAAATTTAATATATAAATATAAGTAAATGAAATGAAATCAAAACCAAGTATTCTTAAAAAACCTTCTTATAAGGTAGGTTTCAGAATTTCAGTATATTATTTGTAAAATTCTTGTGATTTAATAATGGGCTTGATTCTTGAAAAATAATGAAACTGATTTAATAATTCTCCAAAAATTAGTGAGTTCTTCTTGGAGGATTCACAAGCCCAGCAGCCAGGTGTGTGGGTTGAAGGGAGGGTCCAGCCTGCTGGGACCGGGGTCCGAGGGCTCAGGTCTGGGCGGAGGCAGGGTGTGTGGGTTGAAGGGAGGGTCCAGCCTGCTGGGACCGGGGTCCGAGGGCTCAGGTCTGGACGGAGGCAGGGTCCGTGCAAGCTGACACCACTAGGCTTTCCAGTCTTGYGAGTTAGGCTGAGGGTTTGCCAAGTTCACTGGGATTTCCCAGGGTTTGAATGATGTCTCTGTTTTTCTGAGTTCTTGATTTTGCAATATCTGCTTTATAGCAAGTCCTTCTCTAATGCGTTCCCTCTGTAAGCCCTACTCCAACCCTTCAAAACTAAAATTCCTTTATCCTCAGGATCCTTGTGACTAATTTATATATAGTGCAATGCAAAGAGTGAGTGCAGTGGGAAACGCCATGGGCTCTTCCTTCACACAGTCTCCCCCCTGTTCCTGACACGCTTCCTCCTACACACCATTGTCTGCATTTGACATACCACACATTTACTTGGCTATTTTCTTTTCTTGCCACTRTAGTATGACAGCACTGGACTTTATTCCACGGATGTAGCCTCAATATCTAGAATATTTATGGGCAAAGAATAAGCTCTTGACATTTAATCATGCAAATGGGTGTTCCACGGAGCAGAAATGGCTAAAGAATTACACATATTTAACTTTGACAAGAAAAAAGCTAATAATAAGGAAATCCAGGGTATTTGTTTGTTTGTTTTATCTGCAAGAAATGATTATGTGCATATCTCCTTAATTTTGTTCTCAGAAATATCCTATTTTTGAAAGCCGGCCACAGTGTGATTAATTCCACCACCTCAAATCAGGAAATGGCACAAATATCCTATCACTTGTGAGCTTAACCCTGAACATGAGAGGTATTAGAAATTGGCCAAAGCAAGAAACCCGTAGTACTTGAAATAGCTTACCACACAGAGAGTATTCAGTCCACATTAGATTTTCCTTTTCTGAAATAATGTATTATAAATGCTTATAGGCATTTATTTTGTTTTATAAGCATGACTATTTTTGAACCTACAGCTCAGTATGTTTTAACAGTTATTTCTTCTTCAATTCCACTCTGTATTACAGTGCTCTATNTAGTATGACAGCACTGGACTTTATTCCACGGATGTAGCCTCAATATCTAGAATATTTATGGGCAAAGAATAAGCTCTTGACATTTAATCATGCAAATGGGTGTTCCACGGAGCAGAAATGGCTAAAGAATTACACATATTTAACTTTGACAAGAAAAAAGCTAATAATAAGGAAATCCAGGGTATTTGTTTGTTTGTTTTATCTGCAAGAAATGATTATGTGCATATCTCCTTAATTTTGTTCTCAGAAATATCCTATTTTTGAAAGCCGGCCACAGTGTGATTAATTCCACCACCTCAAATCAGGAAATGGCACAAATATCCTATCACTTGTGAGCTTAACCCTGAACATGAGAGGTATTAGAAATTGGCCAAAGCAAGAAACCCGTAGTACTTGAAATAGCTTACCACACAGAGAGTATTCAGTCCACATTAGATTTTCCTTTTCTGAAATAATGTATTATAAATGCTTATAGGCATTTATTTTGTTTTATAAGCATGACTATTTTTGAACCTACAGCTCAGTATGTTTTAACAGTTATTTCTTCTTCAATTCCACTCTGTATTACAGTGCTCTATKACAATCTATCTGATGTCTGCTCCTGAGATGCTAGACTCTCCCATTATATCCCCCAAGTCTCTGACTCTCTTCACTATATTTTCYACTTATTTGTCTTTTCCTGCTTCACACTCTTGTCTTATAATATTTTTATTATGTTATTAATTTGCTTGCTTTTGGTGTGTATATGTACATATGTGAGCATTTTTATTGACTGAGTATTCATTTTATAAATGTAAACACCATTTGTGGTAAGTCATGAAGTATTTGTGGATRTGATTCTCTTTGCTTAATTTCTCATGCCTTTTTGTTACCCTGTGGTCTGGTAGTGATTATAACCACARTGTGTACTGGATATGCATTTTAAACTTAGTTTGAAAAAATTGGAGTTGTAATATGATAAATAGCTCCCTTTGGAGGAGGTAATTCATCTACTTTTTCTAAGTGACCCGTGGTACTTCCAGTTGGGTCCATCTTAACCCGAGATTTTTGGCTTTATATTTCACAGATCATCCACTTATGAAAACTGAGCTAAAATTCTAAGGAAGGATTCACTTTGTTTTAACTTACTGTGAAGAGACTAAAATTCTAAGGAAGGTTCACTTTGTTTTAACTTACTGTGAAGAGACAAAATTTTGGTCTCTCAGATTAAAACAGTGACTGTTTGGAGCACTCTTTCCCATAGTGCCCAGCCTTGACTCTACCTTTAGAGCTCCATGCCATATCTAAAGCATTGAGCTCCTCCTCAGAGGCTCTGCTGGCGTCGGGCTTGCCTGCCTGAATTCTTGTTTTTTCTGAGAATTCTGTTTTTATTTTCTCAGAGGTACTTTCATGAATTTTCCTTTATTTCATTTATTTTCACTCACTTAGAAGTTTGTTGTGAATTCCTTGTGTTACACCAAGACATACTGATTTATATTTTGAGAATTTCCTTAAAATCTTTTCATCCTTTTCCCCTTGTTTGCAATGTGTATTTGATTATAGACTTTCATGCTGACAATATTTTCCCTTACGTTTTCTTAAGGCATTATCTGTTGTTTTCTAGTCAATATTATAGAGATGTCTATTCCACCACAGGATTTGAAGGAGGAAGARCGAGAGAACATAGGGCCTTGTGAAACTGAGGCTCAGGGTATATCTTATATTTACTGGACAAAGCAATGCAAAACACAAACCTAAGTTCGACTGGGTGGAGAATAAACTCAGACCAGGAGTAAAGAAGTCATCCTGTTTCCACGCCTTTTCACACTGATGGATGTTCTGTTATTCTTCTTTCAGAAGAAACTGAGATATAGAGACAGCAAATAATACATTAAAGGTTATTTACTACAGACAAGGCTAGAGACCTCACAGTGTGAGTTCAGGCTGTRCTCTGAGCTCCTACTTTCTCAGTTAGGATGATGATTAGGCAGAAGGAGAAAAAGRAGAAAGGCAAAAATGGCAACACGGGTTTGAAACAACTCTATAAGGACAAGGGAGGGGTGGGTGTAGAGAGAAAGAGAGAGAATGAAAGAAAAATTTTTCTGCAAAAGAAGTTACTGACAGTCTCTGTGAAATCAAACAAGAGTGGCATGTAGTCTGTCAATATTTGAAAGAGAGAAGATATGCTGTCAAAGATGCTTGGCTTATAGGAGGCTGCAGCTATGAGAACCCATTTTATCACAGTTACTGGAAGAGATCCACAATATAAAGTAGAATAGAATAAAATAAAATCACTTACTACTCAAGTGGAGACCATCTTGATGTATGTTGTAAAACTGGAGAAAGTGCTTTTGCAAATTGTAGAAACTACAATATCATGGTTGGTCCCTGGAAGAGTACCTTCAGATCACTTCAAATATCCTAACAAAGTAGGAAATTCCAGTAGAGAGCGACATCAGGCAGATAGGGATGGGTCAGAGGCAGCAGGAGGAAGAGAAGCAGTTCTGAGAACTGCCATCAAGGAGCATGGGTAAACTATTCATCATGCACAAGGAATGCTGAGTGGGTGTAAAGGCGTCTTTCTAGCAATTTCACCTCTAACCTATTCAGCACTCTAGGGCTAGTGAAAAACATACTAGATCTGAGGTCCTGCCTACCTGCTCCTGCCTCTACTTCTGAAGACTCCAGAAGTTACTCTCCCCCTCACCAGTTAAACTCCCCTGATTGCACTTTGGTTGTTCTGCAGTATCTTTCTTAAATATTTGATTTGCACTTCATAAATTAGTTCATCATTACCTTAATAATTAATATTGATGATGAAGCCATGTTCAGCTAAGCTTAAATTTATAAGAAAACTAAACTTTGTTTAAAAAAGTCTACTTGTTTCTCAACCAAATTTGTAGATTAGGTTATAGAAACATGATTATAAATTAGTGTAACTTTTGCATTAATGAAATGATGTCTCAGCCAGGAAACCTTTTATTCAGAAATGTTTTATGAATGAATAAGAGTGTGGGTGATTATGGATGTGATGGGAAACTCCCTTTTAGTAATTTCTGTTCATATGCAGACAGAAAAGAAAGCCAAAGACTGGAGGGGGGATATCCTACCATTTTTGTGTCTATCGACTTAACAAAAATGCTTTATATTTGTGCCACGACTTTCTGTATCACATGAGAATGATGCATACAAGAATTTCCCAGCCAAGGTAGATGGAGTCTGGATATGTCCACTGACAGATGTACTTCCAGGCTTAGAGTTAGAAGAATGAGTTAGAAGAATGCTTTTTTTCAATGCTCTAAATCAAACTAATTTTGATTTTTATACCATCTTTTTGCTTTAGGCTTACACTAATTTTATTAGATATCTTTCCCCTTTTCTCTGTGCTAAATGAAATGAGCTTTCCTTTGAAGTATGAACTTTCCTCAAAGACTGTGGTGTTAAATGATGGCTTTGCCCAGTTTTCTTTGATTGTTAACTTGTTGTGCAACAATTTAATTCTTGAAACACATATTTAAATAGATTTTCAAATGTATAGACAGAGAAAAGGAAAATACCCTATGTCAAGGCATTACCTCATGGAGAACTTGAAGGAGAAAGAATTCCCGCTAAGTAACAGTTTTCATCTCATAGATTTATAATTCTCTCAATATTATGGTTTTTCCTTAAAATTTTCTTTCATTCCATGAAGAACATATTTTTTTCATAGAATATACTGTCTGATTTGCATGTTATGATTTCTGCCATATTTTAATGAACTTTTGTTCCTCTTAGAATAAAGACTGTAAAATAACATTTTATTCCCTTAGTAGAATAAATGGGTTGTCTATGGGTCTCTTTTTGGTTTCTTGGTTTGATTATAGCCCTCAAAATTAAATATAAATTCAGTTATGCTGTACCTGGGGAATGTACAGAAGGGATGTGGCCATGACGATCTCTATTTTTGCCTCTTTCTGCCCTGTATGTGATTGTGAGAAAGAAAATGTAGGATCCTTAAGTTCTAATGTGTTATGTGAGTTCTAGAATGAGTAAGTTGGCAGGCTATCTGGAGATTGTCCTGGATTGATCCTTGATTATTCACCTACATTAGCTAGTGAGGTAAAGACCCAGGCTGAACAGGTGCCCTGGGACTAGGGCCTAGATGCTCTTCGTGTGGTGACCTGGGTTTCTCCTTTTGCAAGTTGCACAACCAAGTTGTATATGTTTGTGAAATTTTCTCACCCTAGAGCATGATAATACCTTTGTCACTGCCAAGTTGGAGAATATCTTTAAGAAAACATGCATCTATGTGTGTTGACACAAACTAGTAATCCTGACGCTGAGGCAGTAGGATCCACACTCAGTTCTGGGACAAGCTGGACTACACAGAGAGTTCCAATTTTATCTACAAAACAAAACCTTGCCTCAGAAGAGAAAGCAAGAGAGGAAAAGAGGAAGAGAGACAAAAGAGAGAGGGAGAGAGAGAGAAAGAGAAGAAGAGCATGAAAGGAGGGAAGGAAGAAGGAAGGGAAGAAGGGACGATACCTAGAGTGAAACCCATCAATGTAATTTATAGTATTAAAATGTATTAATAATGATATTAAAAAGAGTGAGTCTATTGAACAGACACTGACAACAGTGCTCAGGAGAACTGAGGAGAGTCTATTAAGAGTTTCATGTTTAGGAACCCCGGGGAAGAGACAGTCCATGGCAAAGATGTCATAAGTTTGAGAAGTTAAAGGGTAAATGGGAGGAATTGGAGATGGAGAGGTTGAAATTATGTATGAAATGACTAACAAAATAATTTTTTAAAAGTAGAAAAGGTCTATATTTATAAAATATCTCATTAAGGGAAATTCTGGCAATGTCTTAGACAAAGAGAACAGCCACAGGGAAAGGCTAATTTCCTTGGAAATTGTGTAATGTTGGGAGAAATATGAACAATGACACCTATTCAAATGTTATTACCAGAAATGGGGAGCAGGTATTGGAAACTTCCATAAAAGCCACTGTTTATAATRTAGCAAAGAACTTGGCTGAATCATGCCCATGTGTGAAGTCTTTGTGGAGGGAAGAGCTTAAGAACAGTAACCCAGAACATTTAGTGGAAGAGACTTCTAAGCAGAATAGTCAAAGTCCCATGGCTTTCTTCTAGGTGATTTAAACTGAGAGAGAAGAAAGTAACTTAGATATTTTATAATATTAGATAATTTATTATTAAAAGGAAACAAAGATGAAGAATGATGTGGCCAAGCTGCCCTTTGATAGATGATAGATAGATAGATAGATAGATAGATAGATAGATAGATAGATAGATAGATAAATGAATAAATAAATAAGAGTTAAATGAAGCCAGGTAGGTCTTCCTCATCAAGACAATGGAAAAAAATGCTGTATGTAGTTCATAGGACTTCAAGGCTGCAGTAAACTGTTAGAGTCCCAGTGATCTAGAAGGGCAAAATGGCTCTGGAATATGGGCCTCAGTGYGGTCTGTCAACTTGTTCTCTAGTGTTATGGCCTCAGGACTCTGCTATCTTACACGGTTCTTGGCTACCATAGAAGTTCCTCAATAAGCCTCAGGGTCAGCTTGGGTAACGTGTCTAGAGACACTTCTAATGCTAAAACCTGGAAGGGATCCAGTGGTACTGATTTAGCAAGCATGCAGGACACTAGTGCTGCGGGGAATGGCTTCTGGCACATATATCTCAAAGGAATTCATCAACAGTCTGGAGACTCAGGCACAGACTTGTTGCAGAAGAAGGCATGGAGCTCATAGTTTATAGGATATTGTTCTCACATTTGGTTTCAATAGTTTTATGTTTTGTTTTGTATTTGCGGAAAGAACTTGGATTTRTATCCTTGGGCATACACATTTCACCTAGGGCTTTGGCGTTGAGCCTGCTGAGATTGTGATAAAGCCTGAGTCGGAATCATGTCTGGGGACACTAACATTGCTGTCAATACTGACTCARTAGAAGGACAGCACAGGGCAATAGGAATAACTGACATATTACAGCTCATCCCTTCTTCTGAAAGTATGAATACCAAGCAACACTGCCCATGCCCCTCCAGGTGGTCCTTGATGGTCCTGGAGAGACAAGCCTTGTTGGGGTAGGATTCTGTTGTAAGGACTGGAAATATAATGGAAGAGACTGACAAGCATTCTCTGGAGTTGGACACATGGAACTGGAGTCCAGAAAGTTCTAGTGGATAACCACCAATTCTGGAGAGCTAGGTACGATAGAGGGTAGGAATCAGCTCTCTCCTTTTTTAATTGCAAGCAACCATGTCCTGTGTAAAGAGAAGGCAATCTAGAGCTTAGGCTAGCAGTGTGTCCTCCCTGGAATCATCATGTGAATATACGATGCCTGCATACAGTAGTCCTGGCAGGGTCYGGAAGAAAACAAGTCCAGATCCAGTTAAATGCAGATGTTTCACTTGATTACATGAATCTTTCCACAGCATATATTGGAGTAGAGAAAAACATTGCAGAAACACACCATCTGGCCTCTACTCTAATCACAGACTAAACCTCAGAAGTTACAGATTAAAACCAACAATGAAAGGAATCACTAGAATCTTAGGTACCAGGGCTAATATTTGGTACCCTTATCTCTTGTTACTTCTTTTTGCCATTACTCCTGCTCCATTAATCTGGGTGTTAATGAATGAGAGGAATGAGAAGGGCGAGGTCTCCTTCACTGCAAAGATGGGCAACAAAGGCTGGGGATGGTGTGGGACCTGAGAAGAAAACAAGATGTTTCGAGGGAGGTCGGTCCACAGATATTTGTGGGAGTACATACGCTCATGTGTGCTGGTGTGCGTCCCCTGACACGGGAATAATAAATACTCATGAGCCTCCTGAGTAGGGACTGGCAACAGAACCCTTGACCTCCACACAAAGAACAAATGCTCTTAACCACTGAGCCATCTCTCCAGCTTGGGTATATTTTATGCTTCTTAGATGACTAATATATGCAGTCAGAATAGAGATCAAGTTACAACTAGCARTAGGCAATTATACACACATGTACAATTGTATAATTGGAACATAAATACTGATAATTTATACGTGTACATGGTATATAAATGTCATAACATCTGTATTAATGCACACACATTTACAGTGAATATGTTAGAAAGCATACAGAAAACTGAGATGCAAAGTGAATAAATAAATTAGTGGATAAAAAAATGAAAGCACACAGAGGTACTCCTGTCATTTATTCTTTTAAGAGCTCCATTCCTTTTTTTTTTAATTTTCTATATTCTTTGTTTACATTCCAAATGATTTTCCTTTTCCGGTTCCCCTGTTAGTCCCATAAGTCCTCTCCCCTCTGCCAATTCCCCAATCAACCCCTTTCCAATCCTCTGTCCTGGCAACCCCCTACAATGCTGCATCACACCTTTCCAGGACCAGGGCCCTTTCCTTCCTTCTTCTTGGGAAAGATTTGATATGTGGGTTGTGTTTTGGGTATTCTGAACTTCTGGGCTAATATCCACTTACCAGTGACTGCATTCCATACGTGTTCTTTTGTGATTGAGTTACCTCACTTAGTATGATATTTTCCAGTTCCAACCATTTGCCTAAAAATTTCATGAATTCATTGTTTTTAATTGCTGAGTAGTATTCCGTTGTGTAAATATACTACATTTTCTGTATCCATTCCTCCGTTGAGTCACATCTGGGTTCTTTCCAGCTTCTGGCTATTATAAATAAGGCTGGGAAATGCAAATCAAAACAACCCTGAGATTTCACCTCACACCAGTCAGAATGGCTAAGATTAAAAACTCAGGAGAGAGCAGGTGTTGGCGAGAATGTGGAGGAAGAGGAACACTCCTCCACTGCTGGTAGGAATGCAAGTTGGTACAACCACTGTGGAAATCAGTCTGGTGGTTCCTCAGAAAACTGGGCATGACACTTCCGGAGGACCCTGCTATACCACTCCTGGCCATATACCCAGAGGATTCCCTGGCATGCAATAAGGACACATGCTCCACTATGTTCCTAGCAGCCTTATTTATAATAGCCAGAAGCTGGAAAGAACCCAGATGTCACTCAGTGGAGGAGTGGATACAGAAAATGTGGTATATTTACACAATGGAATACTACTTAACAATTAAAAACAATGAATTCATGAAATTCTTAGGCAAATGTTTGGATCTGGAAAATATACTAAGTGAGGTAACCCAATCACAAAAGAACGCACATGGAATTCAGTCACTGATAAGTGGATATTAGCCCAGAAGCTTTGAATATCCAAGACACAATTAACATATCGAATGATTCCCAAGAAGAAGGAAAGAGAGGGCCCTGGTCCTGGAAAGACTTGATGCAGCAGTGTAGGGGATTACCAGGGCAGAGAAGTAGGAGGGGGTTGATTGGAGAATGGGYGGAGGGAAGAGGGCTTATGGGACTTATGGCATAGGGGAACTGGGAAAGGGAAAATCATTTGGAATGTAATCAAAGAATATAGAAAATTAAAAAAAGTATTTTATCATAAAGTGTAAAACACAAAAACAAAAACAAAAAATGTTAAAATCAGCAAAAAAGCTCCATTCTTAGAAAGCTTATTATGACGTTTTACCCCAAATATGCTCTGCTAAATATCAATTATTTAGTGTTTGCAGGCAGAGAGGACAAGATGAATTTTATTATGAACTGTATTTGTGACTCTGTAAAACAGACATACTCTGGCTGCTTCCCCCTCACGCGCCTTTCTTCTTTATTCTAATCTCCCATGCATGTCTAATCTGAACCATGTCCTAAAGCTGATCAGAGATTGCATTTTCCTCTCTTGGGACATGGCTCTAAAGCTGTCCTGTGGAAACACATAGGAGGTCAAAATATGAAGATAAGTTCTTAGAGGAAACATTCATGTTATCTGATGGCTGTCTCCTTAAAGCTTGGCAGCTTTCAGTATCTAGGTGATTTCTCACCATCACACCCCGGATTATGTAACAAATAGCTCAATAAATACTTGTGAAGACNGGAGGGAAGAGGGCTTATGGGACTTATGGCATAGGGGAACTGGGAAAGGGAAAATCATTTGGAATGTAATCAAAGAATATAGAAAATTAAAAAAAGTATTTTATCATAAAGTGTAAAACACAAAAACAAAAACAAAAAATGTTAAAATCAGCAAAAAAGCTCCATTCTTAGAAAGCTTATTATGACGTTTTACCCCAAATATGCTCTGCTAAATATCAATTATTTAGTGTTTGCAGGCAGAGAGGACAAGATGAATTTTATTATGAACTGTATTTGTGACTCTGTAAAACAGACATACTCTGGCTGCTTCCCCCTCACGCGCCTTTCTTCTTTATTCTAATCTCCCATGCATGTCTAATCTGAACCATGTCCTAAAGCTGATCAGAGATTGCATTTTCCTCTCTTGGGACATGGCTCTAAAGCTGTCCTGTGGAAACACATAGGAGGTCAAAATATGAAGATAAGTTCTTAGAGGAAACATTCATGTTATCTGATGGCTGTCTCCTTAAAGCTTGGCAGCTTTCAGTATCTAGGTGATTTCTCACCATCACACCCCGGATTATGTAACAAATAGCTCAATAAATACTTGTGAAGACRTTTATCACACCACTCACTTAATAGCTAGGGGAACATTCCAAAGAAAGAGGAACCCAGTTTACATGACTTGACTTTTGGAACAAACTCCCCTTTTYTGCTTGTTTTTAAAATAACCCTGGCTATGTAAGAATGACTATGCCTCTGCATAAATGTACGTGATAGTAGAAGTCAGGCCAATTGTATTCTCTGTTCACAATTTGATAATTTCTGAGAATATTCAAATTCTGAAAGGTTAACCTATAAATCTGAGATAACAGTTTGCCTAAGAAGGAAAATGTCCCCTTCTGAAAGATTGTAGTTATTAATGTATAGCAATGAAAATTGATTTTAGTGAGCAACAGAGGAAATAAATGAAACTCACTTTCTTCATGATGCCCCTGAGTTAATCTGGTGAATGAACCGGATCCATGAAGAATTTGTTGAGTGCTGGGAAGAAATACTAAACTTCATATTTGTGAAGAATTTCTGAAAATAAGATCCACTGGACACTGTCTCTTCTAGTATGTTTTCACTATGTGAGAAACCACTGACTGAAATCAACATGGGGAAGAAAGGGTTTATTTTGCTTACTGGTCACATTCTATTACTGAGGGTAGCTGATGCATGAACTCGAAGGATACCCGAAGCAGGGACTGAAGCAGGGACCCTGGAGAAACACTGCTTACTGGCTTGTGCCCCTGCATTTCTCAGCTACATTTTTACAGAGGCCACATTCACTGAGCCAGGAATGGCATTGTTTTCAGTGGCTTGAGCCATTCTAAATCGCTTAATAACCATGGAAATGTCTCACAGACACAATCCCATGCTCATTAGATGGAGACAATTGTTCAATCGATGTTCCTTCTTCTAATGTATGTATAGGTTTGTGTCAAGTAGATAAAATGAAGTAGCACGTTGTCTACATTTAATATTGATTAAACATCAACAGAGGAATCAGAGGTGATAAAGAGCTCTGGTTGTGGTAGACATTTCTGAGATTCCTACAGTCCATCACAAGAGACAATTCAGATCCTTTCAATGTTTGGGGAAGAATAACTTTCTCCAGTTGTCTATGGAAACTGGTCACTTAAGAGTCTGTCACCTTTGTTTTATTGACTATGTCCTTTGCCTTACAGAACCCTTCCAGTTTCATGAGGTCCCATTTTTCAGTTCTTGGTCTTAGGGCATGAGCCAYTGGAGWTCTATTTAGGAAATTTCCCCCTTGCCAATAAATTCAAGGCTCTTTCCCACTTTTTCTTCCATTAGATTCARTGTACCTGAGTTTTATGTTGAGGTCCTTGATCCACTTGGACTTGAACTTTGTGCAAGGTGTCAAATACTATGGGTCTATTTTCATTTTTCTACATACACACAGCCAGTTATATCAGCACCATTTATTGAAGATGCTTTCTTTGTTCCATTGTATATTTTTGGCACATTCATCAAAGATAAAGTGTCCATAAGTGCGTGGTTTTATTTCTGGGATTTCAATTCTATTCCATGGATCAACCTCTCTGTACCTGTAACAATATCATGCACTTTTTAATCACTCTTGCGCTGTAGTAAAGCTTGAGGTCAGGGATAGTGATTCCTCCAGCCGTTCTTCTATTGTTAAGAATTGTTTTGGCTTTTCTGCTTCTTTTTCCAGATGAATTTGAGAATTTCCAGATGAAATTGATAATTTTTCCATGTCTTTAAAGAATTGTGTTGGGATTTTGAGGAGGATTGCATTGAATTCATAGATTGCTTTTGGTAAGATAGCCATTTTTACTATATTAATTGTGCCAATTCATGAGCAAGAACTTGGGAGATCTCTCCACTTTTGGAGATCTTCAATTTCTTTCTTGAGAGACTTGAAGTTATTGTCATACAGGTCTTTCACTTCTTTGGTTAGAGTTACCCCAAGATATTTTATATTATTTGCAGTTATTGTGAAGGGAGTTGTTTCCCTAATTTATTTCTCAGCCTGTTTATCATTTGTATAAAGGAAGGCTACTGATTTATTTGAGTTAATTTTTATATCCAGTCACTTTGTTGAAGTTATTTATCAGCTGGAGAAGTTCTCTGGTAGAATTTTTGGGGTTGCTTATGTATACTATCATATTATTTGCAAATAGTGATACCTTTATTTCGTCTTTGCCAATACATATCCCCTTGATCTCTTTTTGTTGTCTTTTTGCTCTAGCTAGCAGTTTGAGTACTGTGTTGAATAGATATGTGCAGAGTAGGCATCTGGATTGGGAAAAAACTTTACTAATTCCACATCTGATAGAGGGCTAATATACAAAATATATAAAGAACTCAAGAAGCTAACAACCAAAAAAAACCAAACAACCCAATCAAAAAAATAGAACTAAACTGAGAATTCCCAACAGAGGAATCTCAAATGTCTGAGAAGCACCTAAAGAAATGTTCAAAGTCCTTAGTGATCAGAGAAATGCAAATCAAAATGACCCTGAGATTCTACCTTAAAACAATCAGAATGGCTACGAGCAAAACCTCAGCTGACAACACATGTTGGTGAGGGTGTGGAGAAAGAGGAACACTCCTCCATTGCTGATGGTATTGCAAACAACTACTCTCTGCAAATTAAGTTCCAGTATGTTCATAGTGGCCTTATTTGTGACAGCCAGAAGCTGGAAACAACCCAGATGTCCCACAACAAAAGAATGGATATGGAAAATATGTTTCATTTGCACAACGGAATACTACTCAGCCATTAAGAATGAGGACATCCTGAGTTTTGCAGGCAAATGGATGGAACCAGAAAGCTCATCCTGAGTTGGGTAACTCTAATCCAAAAGGATATGAATGGTATGTACTCGTTAATAAGTGGTCATTAGCCCCTGCCCCAAAATACTCAAGATACAGTCCATAGAACTCAAAAAGGTCAATAGGATGAAGGGCCCAAGTGAGGACACCTCAATCCCACTTGGGAGGGAAAGGAAAGCAATCACAAGTGGGGAGGGARGGACCTGGGCAGGAAAGTGAGTGGGGGTCTGCAGGTGGAGAGGGGAACCCGATCTGGTATTGGGTGAGGGAAAAGGACTGAAGCCCTGATGGCCAGTAGAAAGAATGGAAACTGGCATCCTGGGGAGATAGGAGGTTGGAGGATCCCTCCAGAATACTCCAGAGACCTGTGAGGTGAGAAACTTTCAGGAATCAAAGGGAGGGACCTTAGATATAATGCCTGACAGCAAGGTGAGGGAACTTAAGAGGCCACCATCAAATGAGGGAGGGGGTTGCCATCTCACAGTGAAAACTCTGACCGCAACTGTTCCTGTCTGAAAGCGTGGAAATGGAGAGGACCTTGAAGAAAAGCAGGTCCAGTGGCAGCACAAAGTTGGATTCCGCTCAAGGGGAGGTCCCAAGGCCTGCACTTTTACTGAGGTTATAGAGTGCTCACAAAAATGGACCTAGCATGACCACACTCCAGAAAACCCAAGAAGCAGCTGAAAGAGTCAGATGCAGATATTTGCACCCAACCAATGGAGAGAAGCTGCTGACTCCTGTGGTTGAATTAGGGAAAGGCTGAAAGAAGCTGAGGAGGAAGGCGATCCTGTAGGAGGACCAGCAGGTTCAATTAACCTGGACACCCAAGATCTCTCAGACACTGGACCACCAACCAGGCAGCATACACCAGCTGATATGAGACCTGCGGGACTGCTTTCAGAATGGGTCTGAGTTCAGTCAGGGTTGATGCACCTAACCCTCAAGAGACTGGAGGCCTCTGGGAATTTAGAGGTCGGGTGGGGTCCAGACATCCTCGTGAATACAGGGGGTGGGGAAGAGGTATGTGATGTGGAATAGTCAGAGGGTGGACAGGGGTGGGGGAATAAAATCTGGAGTGTAAAAAAATTAATTAATTAATTAATTAATTAATTAATTAATTAAAACTATCTTTAAAAAAGAGTCCATTACCTTTTAATAGAAAGGAGAAAGTTCTGAGAATGAACCAAAGCCATTGTTTTATGAGAACAAGTTCTTATAATTTGGAAAGAAGGGTGTATATATAAATATCTCCATTAAAGAAACCCTCACAGGATGATTTTTCTTTTAAAAACTTCTATCATTGCTCTGCAGTAACAGAAGAAGTGATCTAAATAATAAACACAGTGTACTCAGAAAAATGTCAGCCTCTTCATTGTTCTTGAGGCCAAAGGTTTTGTCGTTTGTGAGCCTTAAGATGATTTTCTCAATTTTGTTTCTTTCCTAGAATTTTGTCCACTTTAAAAATGGTTTTCTTTAGCTAATTTATCTTCCTTTTTATTTTTGCCACATTGTTTTCAGTCGCCTCCTTTGTTCGTGGCAGTGTTGAGTCAGAGTTGAACAGGTTCCATCATGTCTGTGCCACGACGGTCACCATGGCTGTCCTCACTGCCCAGCGGGAATCCACCCTGAAAAAGTAAAGGACATTCGTACAGTAGGGGTTCACTTCAACTGTCTTTATTTTATTTAAAATTGTGTATGGCTAATACAAAATGATATTTTTTCAACCACCAGAGGGAGTCTCCAAATCTATGGATTCCCCCCAAAAGAAATATGACTGAAGTGGTAACTTTATAAGTTTTATGTTTCACATTTAAAAACCCAGGCCATTGCATTTCATGCTTTTGGGTTTCACCAGGGATTTCATACAGAAAGTGCCTAAGGTCTTTTCCTGTTACATAGCCCACATCATTTTGGTTAAAAGTTTTTAAACAATACACTATTTTTGCATGGTTTTGAGGGTTTTTTTTTGGAGTTTCTGATATTTCAGGTATATAATTTAATTTTTGATACTCAGCTATCTCTTGCTTCAAGAGAATTTTCCTCCAATGCATCGTAGATCTGAGCTTTAATTTTTCTGGAATATTTTTAGTCTACAAATGATGATGCTTATTATTTTCTGCAACCCCAAACTGAAAACTTACCAAATCTCTTCCACTCCATATTCATTTATTTGTATACTTTGCTTATCTGGCCAGGTCTTATCATCAAATATTTAAGAGGAGTTCTGGTGTTCTAGGATTATGAGTCTTTTTTCATAGTTGGTGATGTCAGCCTAATACATGTATGACAAATAGGGTCAGCATGTTATTCTCAGGTCATTTCTTTCCATCATCTAAAATTTCATTTTCTCTCATAGAGAATCAAGTGTTTCAAAAACTTTCCACAAATATTATATGCACATGATATGAGGAAGGAAATTATCCAACTGTTTCCTGCAGGCAGCGCTGGCTGTATACCATAACTGCGAGCGCTGGGCCTCTCAGAGCCACTCTTTGTCAGTTGCCATGTCCCTGTAGTTTCTGGTGTCTCTCTCTGCCCTGCCTCCATCRCCGCTCATATAGACGTATGTGTGCATCATGAAACTGTTACCACAGTAGTCAAGGTGGCAAATGTGCTCACTATCTCCAAGAATTTCCTTTTGTCTCCTATGCCTAGCTTTTGAAAGAATTCCATTTATCTATTGCTTCTGTACCTCACTATTAAATGTCCCAAAGTTGTTTTTTTTTTTTTTTTTCTGCACAGTAATGTCATCAATCTTGTTTTGTGGCTGTGAAAACTGTTGTGTACAGAGGTTAAACAAATTACCCAAGGTCACAAAGCAGATGAGTGAGATCTGGGAATAGATCCAACTCCAAACTGCAGGGTTGACATATTGTCTTCCATTGCTTCCTACAGCTGCAGGCGGGCCACTCCCTCCCGCTGCACTAAGTAAAAGATAGTATTTTAACTTGTGTTCCTGAGTTGAAGTCAATGGAGTTTCACTGTAATTGCTAGAATGTTATCTCGGTTGAAAAATTATGAATAATGAATAGAGGTGAAACAGATCAATCCCAAGTCAGTATTGATGAATCATCCTTCTTTTCTTTAACCGCTTACTCTCCTGAAACTGCTTACAAATGTGCAATACTTCCACATGTTTGCATGAAGACACCAACTGACTACCAACATTTTAGACCAAGCATTCCTTTGATATTTACATAACTGCATAATAATTACATATAGATCAATATGTAGGTAAATAAAAGCTATATTCAGAGTACATAAACTTGCGGTTTTGAATTTTTCTGTACAAAGCACAGATGTTCTCTAACAAATCTGTATAATGGCTCAGTTAGTGTTAATATTCTAGAAGCCAAATGAGTTCATTTACCTTCTAGCTTAGGCACCTAAGGAATCATAATGTTCTGTCAGCCACAGAGTCAGTCAGTAGGCMTCCTACTTCACAGAGATTGGTCCCTGGGCCGGTTGTTTCTCTTTTGGTCATCCCAGATAGCCGTGAGCACACCAGTCAAGCCCTTTAGTGTGTAGTTTCTTTGAGTCTCATCAGCTCTTGTGGGTCCTCCATTACCTGATCATACCTTCAGACACAGGTAAAGGCCTAGTTTTGTGTGTGTGTGTGTGTGTGTGTGTGTGTGTGTGTGTGTGTGTGTGTGTGTGTCTGTTTGGCCTCAGGTTCATGCTCCGTTCTAATTCAGACAAGTGAATGCTGCCTTCTCAGTCTGCCACAGGTGTTAGCCCTCAACTAATAAAGAGACAGTCCTAAGGAAATACAATTAAAAGACAGAACACTTAAAGGGCTTCTCCACAGAATGAATTTTCTGATATTTTAACAGGCTTGCCCAATGAACAACCKCTTTCCCACACTGCTTATATGACTTTATCGCAGCATGAAGAGCCCCCAAATGAGGGGGGCTCATGCTTGAAGGACTTTCCATKGACCTTGCATTCAAAGGATATTTTCATTTTATGAACAACTTTATTGTTATTAATCTTGTTGCCAAGAGGAAAATTATTTTCATAGTCTTTACATTCACATTTGCACTGTGCCAGCTATAACATTAATGATAAAATTAAGATTGGTCATTTGGGTAAAAGGTTGGGTGAAGAGTTCTATTAAAAGGTCTAGTTTGTTGTAGATATGTAATCTCTGTGGAGAAACTATTACTTCTAAACATGGATGTGTGTAGCTCAATCTTGGTTAAACATAAATAAAAATGGAAATAGACTTTAAATGGACAGCATAATAATGCTGTGTCTTCTGATCTGAATACTTGAATAATTCAAGTTCTGTGGTGTAACCAATGCAGTACTCAGTACACACCTCACCTTCTTTCTTGACTTATGTCTTCTTTTCATCATGTGACCTGTGTAATTGGGAAGAGCTTCATTAAAGGTGATACCAGGTTGAAAAGCAAAAACAAAAAATGAAACAAAACAACAACATCAAAAACCAAAACCAAAACCACCACAACAAAAAGACATTACCACAGACCTCAACCCCATTGCACTTCTAATAGCACATGGCACCAACGTGGTTTATTTCACTTACTGGAAAATAAATAAGGCTTCATTAACTCTGAGGATGTATGAGCTCAGACAGTGATAAAGCTCGCGTTTACAAGTGTTTTGTGGAAATCAACCTCTTGATGTTTATGTTTTTATACTTTTATTTCAAATTTAATAACTATGAATATGTTTCACTCAAGTATCCCAGGTTTAC
Organism: Apodemus speciosus; assembly: GCA_002335545.1. Classification (NCBI taxonomy): domain Eukaryota; kingdom Metazoa; phylum Chordata; class Mammalia; order Rodentia; family Muridae; genus Apodemus; species Apodemus speciosus. The sequence continues at coordinate 39,786 of BDUI01011846.1, forward strand.
CTCAATCTCATGAATAAATAATGCATTCTGCAGAAAACATCTGTCCCGGGGAGAAAGCKCTGCAAGCATTCATTTTGACTTGACTTAGAGTCAGCGGTTTTCATCTTTTGCGATACATTCTTAAAGGCCTGAGAAAAAGAGCATAAAGTATAGTTAGTCTTAATGAGATGAGCCACRTGTAAAACTCAGAGCTCTCAAGGCTGTGAGGCATCTGAGGACGCATCAGTCCTGGAGCCTGCTGGGTAGAGGCTTGCCTGGGCTCTCCCAGTTCATTTCTAGCATAATAGCAGCAACTGTAGCTTGGGCTCATCTGCCACACGTTAACATTTAACTCCTTCACTCACCAAATTCCATTAGATGTGCTCCTTAGTTATTCTGTGTCTCAGTTAACTTATTCAAATGGAAATATAATTTGCAATGGGGTAAATATGGCATATTTAAAATAGCATGTGTAACGGATCTATTTAAACCAAACACTTTTGTCTCATAGTTTCCCACTAAATTCCACATTTCTGTAGTAATGACTGAGGTTTCCCCTCACTGATCCGGAATTCTTCCTAAGAAGTCCATTTGTCCCATGCATTAGGAAAGTGAATGTCAGTTTTCTTATCTGCTGAAAGGTAACCAMGGGCCTTAAGTTCTGGTATGAAATGTGGTGAGGCAGGACATGCAGAATGCTTAGAAAAGGCTCTTGACTGGAAATAATCACTACAGAAATGTTTAGTGATCAGGGACTATGTCCAAATATTTATATAAGAAATACAAACTATTTTGAAATTCGAGAGGCCAACTAAATTATTACAGAAACAAAGCAATTTGAGGGAACAAATTTTAATGAGAATTTTTCAATCCAGAGTCTTGAAAAAAAAAACTTTATCCTTCTTGAATTTTATATGTGTATCATAGGTTAGAATAAAGAGCAATATTTTAAGAATAAATTCACTAGGTGATGTTGTAGAAACACTGCTAACCCTTACATAATTGAAGAAAAGACAAACCACATGCTTGGGTTTCTCTTCACATGCTAAAGTGCATGCCTAATGGCACGTAAGTTCTTGAGTTATGTTATGGTGATAACATAACAACAACACGGTGATGAACTTCAGTCTCCACATGACGGTAAACATCAGTGATTACAGTGCTCAGAATGAGGACCCTGTGTTGAGACCAGCCAGGTTACACAAGTAATGTCAGTATCAAAACAGATATGTCAATTACTATTTAAAAAGAAGCCTACACTATGTAATATACAATAGAGGYCATCTTAATTATAAGCAATGAAGACATTTCTGTCAGATAATGAGCTCAAAAATTCCCCCTTGGGCCATAAAGATTGCTTACTGAGTAAAGATGCTTGCTGCCCAGCTTGATGAACTGAGTTCCATGTCCAGGAAGAAGGAAAGAACTCTTTCACGTTGTCCTCTGACTTCCACATAGATAGTGTAACATGTGACCCTACCCCCCAAATGAATAAATGTAAAATAATAATAAATATAGAACTTCACAAATAACTTCCTGGTAGCCTCAAAAGATTTTAGCCTAACACAGGCAATTCGAGTTAATTGAGAATTATTTATGTTTTGCTGAAAACAAATAAGTCTGAGACACGTTGGTGGATGATAGGACCAGTCCGAACTTGGGAATATAGATCCTTGGGAGCACAGAGGCTCACTGGAGAGAATCAGCATATCTGGGAAAGCTCTAGAGGAGCGACTGAGGGGATATGTGTGGCCATCACTGATACAGTATGAAGCCAATGAGCTTGTGGTGCATGGAGAGTGGAAAGCCAGCTGCCCCTGGAAGGATGCACCATGTGAAGACAGGACCTCCACCATAAGATGGAGATTCTTCGTCTCTGAACCTTGGCTTATAATATTTGAAAACCTAGGAGAACAGGTAAGGACATATATCCTATAGAGTAAAATGCAGTCACACATAATAAATAGGCTGCATAAAATAACCTAACCTAGAGGGCTAGGCCATAACATAACAAGATCTTAAGATCCCAATTTTTGTCAAACATCAGTATTATAAATTACATTAAGCATTATTGTGCAGCATAACTATAATCATTGATATCTTAAATTTCCAACATTCTCAAGGCTTTGTTAAAAACATCCTTCACTAAAGCAGATGGCTGCAAAAGCCACAGTTTAAGTCAGTGATTCCAAGCACAGCCACATGGCCTGTACAGCAGGGGCTAGTAGGAACAGCTTTTATGCTAAGGGGTGTGTTTAGTGATGTTGTCAAAGACTCTAGAGCCCAAGCTAYACAACTTTTCCTATGAAGACATTCAGAAATACAAATAAATTTGTAAGCCTGTGGATGACTTATGCTACAAGTTTCATGGTAGAAGACAAGTACTCGTATTTATTGTCTTCAAGAGGACACACATTTCAATTTGTTGTCTCCTTTTTTAAACACATGGTGTAGTCTTTATTGGAAAATTAGAGAGTTGCAAGATTAGTCCTGGCTAAGTTAGTCAAGCCGTGCAAAGAGGCAGCACGAAGGAGCTGGTTCCTGATGTGGGAGGCCATGTAGAGCCCCGCCTCCTCTCTGCTGTGGCCTTGCTTCTTTCATAAAGAATAATGTAGATGAAGTGCCAGGAAGGCCCATCCCTGCTTGTACTGTGTAAGGCTCTATCTACTGCTTATTTACCGAGGGATTACTGTGTCTTACGTGATACTTTCCTCTAATAACTATACTTATTTAAATGTTGACAACCATAACTATAATTATAATTATTTAAATGTCTTCCTCCATAAGTAAGCACCTGAGGAGAAATAGAGTATTGCTTTGTTTTTGAAAAAAAATATGTTAACCACTCAAAAGTCCTGTATGCTCTCAAATTTTTGGTAATGTGCTTTGTCCATGGGAAGGTCTTTTGTCATATGCAAAACCTCAGAAAACACTCTACTTACATTCACTCCCAAAGGATGCAATTTGCTAGTTGAATAAGCAATTAATCAGAACACACATCCCAACAAGGAGCGAGCTATGGGGAAAGTCACCTAAGAATGAAAGTGTTATTTGAAATATTTGTTTTAGTTAATAAGTAGATAAATTTTTTCTTATAAATATACAACATAATTTTAAAGGGAACATACAGTATGTTTTAATACTATACTAGGCCCAAGAATTCAGATTATTTCAGTGAATCGCATATCTAGTTTTTTTTTTATATATATAAGTGAGGACAGGCTAGAAATATACTATGCAGCCCAGAGTGGCCACAGTCTTTCAAACATGTTACCTTTTTTTTATTGGATATATTCTTTATTTACATTTCATTTCCCTTTTCCAGGTTTCCCCGCCCCCCC
>BDUI01011848.1:7683-18429 GCA_002335545.1 Apodemus speciosus
TTGTAGAGGACTTTATTCCAGTCTTCCTGAGTCAGAATCTGCGGGCAGGGGACAGGAGTCAGGACTTGACTGGACACCCAACGTCCCCGACTCACCCCTGCCCTGTGACCCTCGAACCTGAAAGACAGTGACGATGGCCCAGAGCAGGGAGTCAAAATTCTTCCGGTCTGGCAACGTGTCCCCATCCCGTTCGGATGCAAACTTGCAACCAAAGAGATGCATGCCCAGGATGCTGGAGACAGAGGGAGGCCCGGACAGGGTCAGGGTCCTGGGAGGCTGCCCCCCTCCCCGCCCCAGTCCCACCCGACTCCTGACCCAGCCCGCCGTGTGCTCACCTGAAGATGAAGATGAAGAGCATGAGCAGCATGCAGAAGGTGGCCACGTTGTCCATGGTCTTCATGAGCACCACGAGCTGCCGCTGCAGCGCCGGCAGGAAGCGCACCAGCTTCAGCACCCGCATCAGGCGGAAGGTTCGCAGCACCGACAGGCCACCGCCCTGCTGGCCCACAATCTCCCACACACTGTGGGAGGCAGGCAGCCTGAGTCCCTGCACCCGTTATTCCTGACTTCCCTTTCTGAGGACGCACTGGCGACATCTGAGACCCAGCCGTCCAGCCCAGCTCGGAGAAGGGTCATGCACAGCCCTTCTGGCTTCAAAGGGGCTGAGAATCCAGGTGACAGACAGCTCCGGTTCGGTTCGCTTGACCAGAGATCATAGCATCCTGGCGGCAGGCAGCCCTCTCCCTAAATCCTGCTATAGCTAGAGCGTCTCAAGTTATGGAATATTTGCTTTGTTCTCTTCTAATGAAATCTAAAGCCAATTCCAGAAACCAATAAAGGAGTTCTGGCCCTGGGTCGGGGTGGGGTGGGGGATGGAATTCTTTCCAGGTCTTGGAAACCCTAAAGTTAGTTGCTGGGCGTCTGAGTCGGTTTCCAAGCACGTTGCAAGAGGGGAAGCTGTCTGTACCTCTTCCTCCAACTCCACTTGAGAGCCAGCTCTCCAAGCCTCATCTACCCCAGACCTGGGTAGGGTTGAGGACGAGAGGCAGATGCAGGGAAGGCGGATGGAAAGGGGGCCCAGGTTCTAGGAGAGCAGGTGAGGGCCAAGGAGAAGATGAAAGGATGGAAACCATAGCTCCCCTCAAAGCCATCCCTGCTGGCACTCTTTCAGACAGAAGCAGAGAGGGGCGGTCATACCTGATAACCACAATGACACCATCAAAGATGTTGTAGGGATTCTTAATGTAGCCAAAGGGACCATATACGAGCAGCTTTAGCAGCATCTCCAAGGCGAAGAGGCTGGTGAAGACGATGTTGCTGATTTCCAGGGCGTTGGTGAGCTCCTCGGGCTGGAGGGCAGTGGGGTATGTAGCAGCAGACTCACCCCCGAACCCCACATCCCAGTCATCCTGAACATGGGGCCCCAGGGAGAGGAGGTGCAGAAATGGCAACCTTAGGAGTATCTAGGAAGAAGGGCGCTCCAAGACAGCCATCCTGGGAAAGGGACAGAACGGACCCCAAGGCCGGCTCTCAGGCCCTGAGACTATGGATTTCTTTAGGGGTTGCTGTGCAAATTCTGCTGTTTCTCCTTTGAGGTCTAAGACTTTCCGGTCTCCGTACTAAGGCTCAGGCCACCAACATAACGTTAAATGACATCGGAGGGCTATGGCCAAGGCTTTACATGCGCACCCAGTCCTGTACCTCCACATACCATACAGATACTATTCTATGCACCTGACAGCCCGCTTGAAATATCAAAGGCTATGTTTGTTTCCTTCCAGACACATTGCAAACGTGCACACTCCTGGGCACATATGTGTTAATATGCGCACCCAGTCCTGTACCTCCACATACCATACAGATACTATTCTATGCACCTGACAGCCCGCTTGAAATATCAAAGGCTATGTTTGTTTCCTCCCAGACACATTGCAAATGTGCACACTCCTGGGCACATATGTGTTAATAAGCAGGAGGGCGAGACCCAGATTGAAGATGCATTTGCAGCTTGTGCCTGGTGGTATTTGGACCAATCCTCAGCCAGTCCTGCCAGTCTATGACCTTCAGTAAGATTCCCAACTTCTCTGGCCAACTGTAAAACACTGGAGGTAATTCCTTTTATGTTCCTACTCAAGGTCTGGGATGGGAGCAGGGACGCATCCTCGCGAGGCCCTGGGAAGAACGGATGACAAAAGCCATCTCATCTGTTTGTTCCAGCTCACTAGTCTCCTCCTTCCAGTACGAAGTGCCCGCTGTATGCCTAGCAATGTACCAGGCATTGAAAGAGCTGTAAAAACACGCATCCCAAGAGCCCTGTGTCTAGCTAGAAACAAGTTGTATACTCACTAAACAGCTGAATAATCACAAGGGACCTTAGAACCTGCCTTGGTGCCAAAATAAATGATCCAGACAGAAAATGTGGAAGTTCAGGACAAGAAGATGGGGGGGGGGGAGACCATGATGCAGAGAAAGGAGAGAGAGAGAGAGAGAGAGAGAGAGAGAGAGAGAGAGAGAGAGAGAGAGATTGTAATGAACTCTGAAGGGTGAGTGGGTCTCCCAGGAGAGCCCTGGGGTTAAGAGGGATGGATAAAGAGGAGCTATGATTCTAGCTGGGGGAGAAGGGAGATGCGTGGCGTGTCTGAGGGCTACAGCGCAGGTAGGGATTTGGTCAGCTCAATGGAGTCCCTGCCCACCTGACAGGGGAACTACAACCCGGAAGCCCAAGGTGCACAGTAGCTGCCCAAGAAGCTTGAGTTGACAGAAACAGCCAGATAAGCTCCTTGTTCTATCAGACAGACACCTCCTCCTGTTTACCCAGATGACTCGTCTGGCTGTCCAAGCATGGAGCCAGGGCCTGGGACAACCAAATGTGTCTTAATGGCCCCAATCTGTGTGACCAGGTGGGGGGGGGAGGGGGGAGGTTAGAGACCTGGAAGGAAAGGGCCTCTCCCTAGTTGGCTGGGACACTGGGAGTGGGGGAATCACAGTAGATACGCTCTCAGCTCATGATGGGGTTCTTTCTAAAGGCAGGTCTAGGGGTCTGAGAGCCAGCTAAGCGGCTGTTGGGGGAACTCTTTAGGCCCTCCATTGCTCTGGCAGATCTTGAGCAAGTATTTGAGTCACAAGCTCCGAGTGGTGGCACCAGAGGATGCTACTCCCAGATCTAGTTAAGAGGGCCACGTCGAGACAGGACCTTTAGCACCTCCAGTATTGGTGCAGTGCAGAAGGCAGGGAAGAGGCCGTCGTAAGTGCAGATAAAGCCCAGGGCTCAGACCTCCTCTGACCCTACTCTGCACTCCAAAATCCAGTTACCAAGGAGCCATTGTCAGTGAGCCTGCCCCACTTACACAGCTCCCTTACCCGGCCTTCCGCCCTGGACTCTGAACACACAGCTACTGTGCCTCACAGGTCTCTGGCTCTACCATTCACCTAAAAACCTTCCTCTGCCTATGTACAGGGGAGCAGAAAAAGCTAAGAGAGAGTAAGAATGTATTCTAAGAGGGCAGGAAGAACCAGAGAAGGAGCACAATTTCACATCACCGCGACCCCAATAACACTAGGCAATGAGGACTCAGATCAAAGCCATTGAGACAGTAAGGGACCCGTGAATCCAGACATCTGATGGACAGAGCATGTGACACATCTCCTAGAGACTCATGGACGTGTGTGTAAACAGAAGCCGGCGTGAAAGCAACGTGAGGCGCACTTACAATGGGTAGATTGTACGTCACGGCAAGTATACAAATTGGATATCTCCAATCGAAAACCCCAAATCCAAAATCCGCAACTTCCTGGGGAGCAGCATGATACCCAGAGTGGGCATTCCCGCCTGACCCATGTGATAGGTCATAGTCAAAACGTGTACTAGCTAGGCACGGTGGCATACGCCTTCAATCCTAGTGCGCAGAGGTGGGGGCAGGNTCTGTCCAGCCCATGTCCTAACGGCCGTCTCCTTGGATCTGCCTACCTTAGGCCCCTCATCCTGCAGTCCTGCTAATCTCCCACAATGCCCCCCCCCCCACCGGCATGCATTCATTCCCCTTACCGGTGATTTCATCTCATGATGGGCAGCTCCAGGCTCAGCRGACCCACTGCTACTGGTGCGGCGAGAGGCAGAGCCCAGGGCTTCCCCCACACCTGTGCTGGAGCTCTTGGGCAGTGACATTGGCGTCGCCGCTGTGTGGATGATGAGCGGTGGCAAAAGGCTCTTTCGTAGTTCCGCGTGGTCTCCCAAGGCCACCACTGCAAGAGGGGAGGGGATTCTGAGTCCATCCAGACTGGTCCAAAGGCCAGAGGTTCCACCCTCAGCACCACTACTCACGGGCCAAGCGCTTCTTCCTGTCCCCATCACCATCCACGCTGGGCGAAAAGAAGTCAGGCTCTGACTCAGACTTGGTGGCATCTCCCTAGGGTCAGGGAACAGTGGGCCATTAGGACCCTGACCAGGGAGGTGTCATCAGCATGGACCGAGGTCTCCCTCTCTTCACATGAACACACCACACGCAGACCACAAGAACCAGCAACCACGATATGAGGCATGCATAGAGACAGGCCAGACCACCCAGGCTGGGGGCCTGGGGCTTCCCATGGCTGACACCTCTACCTCCCACCAGCCAAACCTTAGGAAAGACCAGGGAGAACCCAAGCCCGTAGTACAAGCAGCCTGGCTGGACTGGCACCAAGACTAGCTCAGGAGAGACGGGGTGTCTGGAGGGGGTGAAACCAGGGTGAGGAGGCCACTCAAGGCCCTTTCCCTTCTTCTCAGGTTATCCCTCCCTGAACCTCAAACTTATGGATCTGTGAAGGAAACAGGAAGACCCAAGCCAGAGYAACTTAGCACAAAGATGCCACTTTAGTCCCTTGACCTCTGACCTCTGACCTCTACCTTCCCCAAGCCCCAGCTCCTTTCCGGCCCCATTTCTACTACTCTCTCTTGTCTCTGGGATAGATTCTTTTTTAAACTTCCTTCGTTCTTAGCAGGTCAGTAGGTTTCCCAGTAATTATACACTTCTCYTTAAGAAGTTATTAAAAAAATACTTGATTGCTACTTTTGATAAGGGCATAAATATTGGATAATTGGCATCTCAGGGGATCAYTTTCATTAACTCAGTTTACATCCCTAACGAGGTCTTTAATTATCAAGTGGGATCTCCAGGGGACTGCTAGGGATGCACAGTACTATGGGGTCCCATGGGGAGCCTGGCTTCGCCCCAAATTCTAGTGTCAGTGCAGGAAACATCAGAGGACAGGTTTGGCATGAGGGGCCAAAAGGAGGGGCATGCTCTGAGATGGCTGGTGGGGTTTAATTCAAGGTCCGGTGGTCAGACACTCAGAGGAGCGCTTACAATTTGGTTACATCATGGCAAGAGCTATACCCCATCCTTCCATCCTCCAAGGACTTGTACCGAGTTGCGGTGTCTGTGGGGTCTCCAGTGGGGGCTCAGGGCAAGGAGCGTGCGGCATAAGAGTGGGGGAACAYGTTCTAAGARCAAAGGTCTTGAYGCCACTGAGGCTGGATGTTTCAGACTCCTTTGGGACCCGGATGCAGGCAGGCACGCATGCGGTGCCCACACACATGTGCACACAGAGATTCTAAGTCCCTTCCTTCTGTGGCCCATCCACACACAGGCCTGGCAGAGATGGGAACGTGCCCTCTGCGGGTTGATGGGGACGGAGGCAAAGGAGCCCCTCCCTTCCGTGTCCTCAAGTGGGGGAAGGGACTTAAAATCGAAGCAAACCTCACAACACCAATGGCCACCACCGAGACTACAGGCTGCACRACAGCTGAGCATGAACAGGAGCACAGAGACACAGGGGAAGCGTGGAGGGGGGACTGGGCACAGGGGCATGCCGACTCGGGATCTCATACCTACCCCCTGGGAGTTGACAGGCAGCTGAATACAGCTCAACTGTCCACTCGTTTCTTCCCGTTTGCCGATTTCCTACAGGGAGAGGGGGAGGCAGGGGAGGGCTGCTCTTCACAGGCTCTCACGCCTTCAAAGATCAGCAGCGTCCCAAGAAGACCAAGAAAAGGAAATGAGAGACACCGGGTGGGGGAGAGCGGGACAGGACAGCCTTCCAGGATTCAGCCTCGGGCCCCCGGGCCCGAATGAATCCGAAGGGTGAAGGCGAAGGCCACAAAGATGAGACCAGGTCAGGGAGGGTGAGTCCTCCAGTCGTCCTTGTAAGAGTGGTCACTGCTCCTCTGCTGAACTAGGAATCGCAACCATAGCCTTGACTGTGCCAGGCAAGTGTCCTGCTATTGAATTACATCCAGAGCTCTTGCCTTTTTGAGACAGGGTCTCACTATGTAGCTCAGACTGGAAYGGAACTCATGGGCCTTTTGCCTCTGCAGAGTCAGAGACGGTGGGCTGCGYCCTACATTTCCAGCTGAGAACACAGCTCCTCTCTCTCTGCTCTGAGGCAGTATGGGAATGAGCAGCAAAGGTAAGGGATGGTAGAGAGGGTAGTAAGGAGAAGTGGACAAAAGCTGGGGACAGGGCCTCGATGAGGAACAAAGTCAGGCCTCATCATCAACTCTAATCCTTTCAGCCCAAGTCCTTTCGAGCCAGAGTGGGTGCRTAGGCCCAGAGTCGGATGCGATGCGACAAGCAACAGTAGGACCGCGGCCATGATGTTGTTTAGTATCAATTAATGGCTACACGCAGGGCCCGCTGCTTGCTCATCTAATTAAGTGCATGGATGACAAATATACAGGAATTCAGGGCACTAACCCCCTGGGAATCAGGAAATCATCAGCCAARCAGGTTCTGCCCCAAAGCCGCCCCCTACCCACTCTTGATAGGAGGTTGAGATCAGCAGGAGAGCTATCCCCYRAGGTCTCCTGCTGAARTCCACCAAAATGGGGCAGCTACTTCTTCTACCGAGGTGGGTTGYCTTATTCATAGACACAAAACAGTAGTTTAGGCCATCACAACCCCCAAACTGGACCGTGGGGCTTACTGAAACTCCACCGTGGTAAGGACAGGTGGCTAATGASACCCCACATGGGACAGTGCAGCAGCTGGTCCAGCCCCTCAGGGCCGCAGCTTCGGCCGACCACGGAGGAGGTTTTGACTTTAAAATCCTTTCTCTATTGCACACCACACCTAAAGCAATCCAGCCCTCGAAGGCACCAGGCCCTATGTGACACTCRGCAGCAAGGACACTTACACTATAAAGGGYTAGGAAGGGATCTCCTGTGAGGCCCTTGTCAATCCTTCCCATGCTGGAAAAGCTCTCAGGCCCCCAGCAGGGCCAGGGTGACCAGGCCAGACATAAGGGCCTGGCAGCTCCGTTCCCACACTCAGACATTGCTGCTGCCTAGCAACCAGGGCAGCTCAGCCGGCACTCAGTTTAACAAGGTGTTTGTGAAAGCTGGTTCCTGGGGAAGGGGCTCTCTACACTGGGTACCCCTAGGTCCGCCATGGTAGCTAAAGAAGGGGTTATAGGTTCAGGAGGTTTCCACTTCCCTCAGGAACTTATTTAATATTTATTTTTGCCTGAGAGTAAACCCGGCTATCACAAATTGCCTTTGGAAGGGGCTGAAGAGACCCATCCCCTCTCAACTCTTCACTTCAGCAGGCAATTAGCAACYGAGTGCCAATCACGAGGGTCTTGGGAAAATCCTCTGGTACCTCTCAACTCTTCAGGTCCAAGGGAAACCTCAAGAAAAGGTGTCCTATGAGTGCCAACAACTCTGCCATTGAAAGAGACCCACCCATCCCTAAAGCCTCCCCGACAGACACACGACACACATACACTCCAGGCTGCCCTTGTTGCCACCCAGCAGGGAGGAAACGTGATAATGGATAAACTGTACAATGAAAATGGAAGCCGAGAAAGGCCAGTGCGGGGCAGATTCTGATGCAGCCACTCGTGCCCAACAACCTCCCCCCTCAGCCCAACCCGGCCCAGGGGAAACAGCCCTCCCTSGCAAGGCTGGGAAAGAGTCGGAAAATAGATTTTTGTTTTTCCACCGTGTGCTGGGTATTTATAGACAAGGCCGCAGCGGGAGTTTCCATCCGGGTCACCCAGCGAGAACTGGACCAAGAGCTGCTCTGGGCCCAACCTGGCGCATTTCTAGGTTGGGTCAACCTGCCCTGTTTGAGGTTCTGGGATGACGGGAGCTTGGGATGGAAGACAGGCAGAGCTGAAGGARAAGAAGGTAGGATTTGGGGACAGAAAGTATGCCCTGGCACAGCCGGGGCAGGATCAATGTGAATCAATATTAATTGATGACGCTGCCTGTGACGGAGGTGATGGAGTCTGGGCTGGAAATAGGACTCTCATCTCTGCCATGCTTGCAGCTAATTGGGCTCATTTCTCACCCTGGGCAGCTCAGCCCTGCCTGGGGCCCTGGTGGCATCTTCATCGGCTCAGCCTGCTCTCAGATGACTTGCGCACAAACCTCCCACACCCCTCRGCCCAGATGGGTCCTCCCCAGATGTCCCATAAAAAGCCATGCTCTAGGGTCCAGCGRCATAGGTCCTCAAATATTTGGCTTGTCTTTCTGGGAAAGGACCTAGCTGACAGCTAGAGAATCTTATAAGCTGCCCACTTATAACCCACACAGCTTTCTCACCCCTGACGACGGGTTTCACGAGACCGAACCTCTCCCACCCGAGGCCTACCCTGGCTTCATCCAATGGTTACTGCCTGCAAGATCTTTCAGGCCTCACAGTCAGCAGCGGGAGGGATGAAGAGACAGGGATCCCTCAGTAGGGTGACATAGACAGGGCGGGGGGTTACCTCTGCCTGGAAGCCCTCCACGAGAATGGCGACAAGCAGGTTAAAGAGCACATAATTGCCAAACGTCATGAGGGCGATGAAGTAAAGGGCAGCCCAAGACGATGTGGAGGCCATGCCRTTGTAGAGGACTTTATTCCAGTCTTCCTGAGTCAGAATCTGCGGGCAGGGGACAGGAGTCAGGACTTGACTGGACACCCAACGTCCCCGACTCACCCCTGCCCTGTGACCCTCGAACCTGAAAGACAGTGACGATGGCCCAGAGCAGGGAGTCAAAATTCTTCCGGTCTGGCAACGTGTCCCCATCCCGTTCGGATGCAAACTTGCAACCAAAGAGATGCATGCCCAGGATGCTGGAGACAGAGGGAGGCCCGGACAGGGTCAGGGTCCTGGGAGGCTGCCCCCCTCCCCGCCCCAGTCCCACCCGACTCCTGACCCAGCCCGCCGTGTGCTCACCTGAAGATGAAGATGAAGAGCATGAGCAGCATGCAGAAGGTGGCCACGTTGTCCATGGTCTTCATGAGCACCACGAGCTGCCGCTGCAGCGCCGGCAGGAAGCGCACCAGCTTCAGCACCCGCATCAGGCGGAAGGTTCGCAGCACCGACAGGCCACCGCCCTGCTGGCCCACAATCTCCCACACACTGTGGGAGGCAGGCAGCCTGAGTCCCTGCACCCGTTATTCCTGACTTCCCTTTCTGAGGACGCACTGGCGACATCTGAGACCCAGCCGTCCAGCCCAGCTCGGAGAAGGGTCATGCACAGCCCTTCTGGCTTCAAAGGGGCTGAGAATCCAGGTGACAGACAGCTCCGGTTCGGTTCGCTTGACCAGAGATCATAGCATCCTGGCGGCAGGCAGCCCTCTCCCTAAATCCTGCTATAGCTAGAGCGTCTCAAGTTATGGAATATTTGCTTTGTTCTCTTCTAATGAAATCTAAAGCCAATTCCAGAAACCAATAAAGGAGTTCTGGCCCTGGGTCGGGGTGGGGTGGGGGATGGAATTCTTTCCAGGTCTTGGAAACCCTAAAGTTAGTTGCTGGGCGTCTGAGTCGGTTTCCAAGCACGTTGCAAGAGGGGAAGCTGTCTGTACCTCTTCCTCCAACTCCACTTGAGAGCCAGCTCTCCAAGCCTCATCTACCCCAGACCTGGGTAGGGTTGAGGACGAGAGGCAGATGCAGGGAAGGCGGATGGAAAGGGGGCCCAGGTTCTAGGAGAGCAGGTGAGGGCCAAGGAGAAGATGAAAGGATGGAAACCATAGCTCCCCTCAAAGCCATCCCTGCTGGCACTCTTTCAGACAGAAGCAGAGAGGGGCGGTCATACCTGATAACCACAATGACACCATCAAAGATGTTGTAGGGATTCTTAATGTAGCCAAAGGGACCATATACGAGCAGCTTTAGCAGCATCTCCAAGGCGAAGAGGCTGGTGAAGACGATGTTGCTGATTTCCAGGGCGTTGGTGAGCTCCTCGGGCTGGAGGGCAGTGGGGTATGTAGCAGCAGACTCACCCCCGAACCCCACATCCCAGTCATCCTGAACATGGGGCCCCAGGGAGAGGAGGTGCAGAAATGGCAACCTTAGGAGTATCTAGGAAGAAGGGCGCTCCAAGACAGCCATCCTGGGAAAGGGACAGAACGGACCCCAAGGCCGGCTCTCAGGCCCTGAGACTATGGATTTCTTTAGGGGTTGCTGTGCAAATTCTGCTGTTTCTCCTTTGAGGTCTAAGACTTTCCGGTCTCCGTACTAAGGCTCAGGCCACCAACATAACGTTAAATGACATCGGAGGGCTATGGCCAAGGCTTTACATGCGCACCCAGTCCTGTACCTCCACATACCATACAGATACTATTCTATGCACCTGACAGCCCGCTTGAAATATCAAAGGCTATGTTTGTTTCCTTCCAGACACATTGCAAACGTGCACACTCCTGGGCACATATGTGTTAATATGCGCACCCAGTCCTGTACCTCCACATACCATACAGATACTATTCTATGCAC
>BDUI01011848.1:21614-36633 GCA_002335545.1 Apodemus speciosus
GATGAAGAAGAAGAAGCAGAAGAAGAAGAAGAAGAAGAAGAAGAAGAAGAAGAAGAAGAAGAAGAAGAAGAAGAAGTAGAAGTAGAAGTAGACGTAGACGTAGACGTAGACGTAGACGTAGACGTAGACGTAGACGTAGACGTAGACGTAGACGTAGACGTAGAAGTAGAAGTAGAAGAAGAAACAGCTTCTTTTTTTTCTCCAGAAAGCCAGATCTGTCCAAGTTACTAAATAGGAGGCTGGGAATGTTTTGCCAACACAGGACAACACACGGATACAATCTTAGTAACAAGGTTGCCCAAGGGACTGCAGCCRCAATTCTGACCACTCAAACGGGCAGAGGTGGAGACATGTTCCACTATAACCCAGCACTGCCGGTAGACGAAGGACCTCCCAGAGGTCATTTCTTCTCTACTCAAAACCTCTCTACTCAATCCTTGTCCAACCAGACAAACGATGGAGGGACAGGAGATGGCCTGGAGAAACTGAGGCTTAGAGACATATGGGAACTTGATGGAGGCTACATGGCTTCTTTGGAGAAGGCTTTGAGCACACATCTCACGATACCACTCCCGCTACACTGAGAGAAAGCCTGCACGGAACACACACAGCCCCTGTGGCAGGGTTCCTGCCCTGCTCCCCACCCCCATTGACTTCCTGGCTTCAAATCCCTTTTCTCAGGTCTCAGGTCTCTGGCCAGGTACTCACGGCCACTCCTAGATGTCAGGACCCAGTAGATGCACGTGTGAGAGGCGGCTGGCAGCCCGAGCCTCCGCCCCTGAGGCCCAGGCCTCTGCTCTGCGCTGACACTAGCTGTAATCCTTCCTTCCTCATCTCCCAGCCTGCCCTCCTCTTGATCCTCACTTTGTAGCAACTATAACCCTAGGTCAGCTGCTTCTACTATAGCATCTCTCTTGACTGCCTTAAAGTGCCCTGTGTGGACAGAACACTCTCGATACAAAAGTGGGACTCCATCTGAAGACGGTAGGCCTGCCAACTCTGGGTCTGTCTATCTCTGTGACCTTGGCAACGTCCCTCAGCAGCTTGGACCACCTGGGACCTCTTGTGTTAGACAGAAAGCAACCACCCCGGGATGAGACGACTTTACAGAACCAGTGAGTTCAAGCCCCTGAGGACTGGAAGTTTGGGCCCAGGATCAGGTGGCCCTGTGGGTACAGACAGCTCTCAAAGCGTGACAGGGCAGACCATCTGCAAGCAAGCCATGGCTCGGCAGGAGAAAAAGCTAGGATCAACACGGAGCTTCAAGCCAGCTCCAGTCAATGGGCCGGCGCAGGCGGGGGCACTGGGGAGGAGTAGTCATGGAAAGCACCCCCATCTGCGTGCAGCTGTAGCACAAGGGGGCAGAGAAAGGAGTATGTGTGTGTGTGTGTGTGTGTGTGTGTGTGTGTGTGACCATACTCGAGACCCAACACCTAGTGAGTAAGATAGTAAAGGCTGTGTGCTGTGAGGCCCCCAGGGAGAGG
This sequence comes from Apodemus speciosus, assembly GCA_002335545.1. Lineage (NCBI taxonomy): Eukaryota > Metazoa > Chordata > Mammalia > Rodentia > Muridae > Apodemus > Apodemus speciosus. The sequence goes on from BDUI01011848.1 coordinate 23,099, forward strand.
GGCCTCCACCCCAACCCAAGCTGGACCTGGCTTGGCCCGCAGCACTGCCATTGATGCTTCTGAGGGGAGGGAGGAGATGTGCAGGGCTGTGTATTAAGGAGATTAATCTGGCTGCAGAGGTGGCAGCATGCAGATGGCTTGGAGGGGAGATGCAGACCAATTAAGAGAGACTGCAGCTGTCCCGGCAGGAGGCCTGAGAGCCGGTTCTGACAGACAGTGATGTGCTTTTCCCAGGGAAAGGTGGAGAAGCCAGAGCAGAGCTAGGAGGAGGCTGGGTCAAGGCACTCCAGGCTTCCTGCGTCTCATGCCCCATCTCCTCAGCACCTGGCAGCTCCACCAAGCCTAAAAGATTCCGCTCACCAGTCTGGACTCCTCGGCAAACCTCAACCCTGTTCCCGACTCACGCTCCCAGGAGCTAGGGTCTAAGCAGGGTGCAGGGATGATAAGGGTGCCTGAGTTAGGAGAAGGCAAGTATTCTGGAGGGTGTGAGCAGCCAGGGGGACAGTAGAGCGACAAGGAATTCTCCAGCAACCTCACAGGCCGGCCGCATACAGATTGGCTTGGCCCCTCCCTGCTCAGCCTCTCTGATAGCACCTCTCTGCACCCCTCACTCCCAGTCCCCCTCACTGTATTTCCCCCTGTGCCCCTTAACTATCAATGGAGCCAGAAGCTAGCCTTATCCTCTCTACCGTCTCCCCAGCTACTAGAGCTTTCCCAAGAGACTACAAGCCAGGTAGGTTTAGCCAGTGCTGGCTCGGCTTCAAGACGGACAGCCCAGGCCCCTGCCACTTCAAATTCTACAGCCTCGAGCCTGGCACGCTGGCCCATGCCTGTAATCTCAGCACTTAGGAAGCAGAGGGATAAAGAGCTCAAGGTCACTGTCAGCGACAGCTACTTGTTCAGTTCTATGCCAGCCCGGGCTTCAAGGAAACCCACATTTTACCAAAAAAGAAAGAAAGAAAAAGGGGGGAGTAGGAGGGCTGAGAGTGGAGAGTGCCTGCCCAGCACGTGTGGAGTGTGGGGTTGATCCCCAGCACACAACACATGGAGATGTGCCTTTGTAACCGCAGTCCTCAAGAGGCCGAGGCAGGAGAATTGCCACAAATTTAAGGCCAGCCTGAGTTATACAGTGAGTTTAGGCCAGCCTGGGCTATGTAGTGAAACTCTCAATAAGAAGGGAAAAGGAATGGGAAAGAAGAAAGCAGGGAATGAGGGGGAGAGGAAGGGAGGTAGGGAGGGAGGGAGGGAGGGAGGGAGGGAGGGAGACTCTGTTCTGCTCCTCATCCTCCTGGCCAACCTCTGGCTATTGAAGGCCACTCTTATGCTACGGACTTCGGAAGACTCCCGCTGGTGAGGTCCCTGGTTCGGGTGAGTCTCCGTGTTCCTGCCTCTCTGCCATATCCTGAGTGGAGTAGTCAGAGTCATGAACAAGGCTGTGCTGACCCAACACTCCATGCCTGCTGGGCAGCCCCGGGGTTGTGCTATGCCCAAGCCACACTTTCCTGTTTCCATGTGGGTCTTCATTTCTGTCCCAAACTTGGCCACCCTTCAGTTCCTTCCTACCCTCAGACCACACCTTCGTCTCCCTCTTCCGCCTGCACTAGGATCGCCTCTATCAGTGGGCCCCATCACTTCTCACAAGTCTCTCTCCTGCTCTGCCCATGTACAGTACACATCCCCCTACAAGCCCTGGCCCCGCCTCTCAAGGATCTTTCTAGTCCTTCTGGTAGTAACTGCCTTGGCAGCACCCAGACAGGACTGGCCCCTCCCGCCCTGCACCTAGCTTCCTTGGCCTTGGGTAGCCATTTCCTGTCTCTCTAGGGGACCCCTCTCCATCAGTCTCCTTCCCCTCAGGCAACGTATGATAGAGTTCATTCTAGGCCCACACCCTCCCCTTGCCATGTTTCCTCCGCCATCACCTCACTCCCCATCCTCCAGCTGTCACCAGAGTGTAGAGGACACTCTCCAAGGGCCCTCCAACTCCCTGGCTCCTCATGCAGACGGCCGGCCAGCGCCTGCCTGATATCCCTGTCCGCATGGCCCACAGCCATCTCAAACTCAACACATCCAAAACAAACCCGTCACCTTCTCTTCGAACACGCTCCTTCCCCCTCTCGCACTCCACCGCGCCTGGAGACTCTGTCTTGGAACCTCAGAGTTATCTGGGAGTCATGCTCGCCTGTCATCCATCCCGACAGTCGGGTGCCAGGGCTGAAGACCCGGCCAGTAGATTGCAGACCTGCTCACCTCTGTTCTCTTTCAGCCAGGCCCTTGGCATGAGGCTCTCCTTGCCTGTCATCTGGGTGATAGAGAGAGCTCCCTTCCCCCTCCCCCTCCCCGACCAGGCCTGCGCCTACCGGCAGCACAGGCTCCCTTAGAGCCCTTGTCACATCCCTGTCACTCTCGCCTTGATCACCTTGTGCCTATATGCCACCCAGTACATTTCCAAGCTAGACCAGCTGGATGACCCCCTCGTCCCGCCCCTTTCTGATTCCTCCTCCCTCACCTGTTGTTCCCCCGCAGTTCAGCTCCTGGTATTGGGCATGAACTGACATCGAAACAGAACAAGGACATACTCAGCCCTTGTGGCTCTGTCCCACCCTCTGACATTCTAGAATTCTCCCAGTAGGCTGTGCCTGCGATGTGTACTCATGTGGACCTGGGGAGGCCTAGAGCCAGGGGAATCCCTGAGGGCACACAAGCACCCCGCAGCCTGGTAGCTTCCTAATGGTACCTTCTTACTCCTTTCATCCAGGACCCCTTGAAAATACGGGAGCAGGYTAGCCACCGAAAAACTTCCACCCAACATCTTGCTTGGCTGACAGTTCCCTAGCCCACTATCTGGAGACCGAAGGCCAGGCCCAAGGAAAGGGCATCCGTGGAGCTGTGCTGTCCGATGCCACATTTGGAATAACTGGGTGGCGTGTCTGTGTCTGAAGAGAGAGTGTTCCCCTGCTCTCAACAGAGCTGACAAGGAATGTGTGGCCCCCTTCAAAAGTCCAGGAATGTCACGTGTGGGCCCCACCCCCATCTCACCGTCACTTCCCTCACCGTGAGCTAACCTCCATCACTTATAAATAGAAACCTTCTCTGGGTATACATCTTCAGTGACAAGATGGGTCCAGACACGGGTGACAAGCAGGATTGTTCCTATCCTGTCCTCTCTTGGCCTAAAAGGCCAACTACCCCAGACTTCTGTTCTTCAACTTCTCCAGCCTATTGTGCTGCCATCTTGCTCCTTAAACAAAACATTAGCACCCGCCCTCACTGGGACTCATAACCAAGATGGAACAATTATTCTATGACTCCAAGACCCTAACTCACAGAGAGGCCCCAGGTGGGACAACAGGGCACAGGGCCACACTTCTTTTTAGAAAGATAAGTGTGGCCCCCAGGTATATCTTCTTAAGGCCCTGCTTCCCCCCCCCACCCCACCCCCACAAGCCTGGGGTTATCCTTGCTCTCCTCTCCTATTAGCTCCCTGTTACAGAGTCTGAAGATTCAGAGACCCGTGGGCTCTCCCCAGCCCCTTCCTCTCTCCCCGGGAACAAAAAGAGAGCACGGAGCAGCCCCTCCTGTCTTTTTCACCTTTACTCCATCATGACTTCCCAGAAGCTTTGGATGAAACACAAACCTGCTTTTTAAAAGATCTTTGCTAAGAACTTATCAACATAAGCCAGACTCCTTCCCGTGCCTCTCAGGACCTGGCCTGAGTTTTTCCCAACCCAATGTCTCGCCACTTGTTCATTCAGTCCATATCTAGTGACCCACTCATTCTGAACACCTGCCTTTAGTGTCTGAACCTCTGCCCTCACCCTCGATGCCCCTTTAGATGACTATACTGGGCGCGCACACTCAGCTCAGAGTCCATCCCTTCCCTACTGCACGTGGCTATGGTGGGAGCATTTACCCCATGGAAACGGGCCAATTAGGTTGGACATGTTTCCGTAGTGCCAGAGTTCGAACCTAGGATCTAGGGCATGCGAGGCAAGCACTCAACTCTGGAGTTATAGTCTCAGCTCTCCTTTACTTAAAAAAATTTTTTTGAAGACTAGAGACATCTCAGCAGTTAAGAGCACTAACTGCTCTTGCAAAGTCACAAGTTTGGTTCCTAGCCCCCACACRGCAGCTCAAAATCATCTGTAACTCCAGTTCCAAGAATCTTCTGACCTCCATGAGCTCCCGAATATACGTGTTACACAAAGATCCACCCAACCTCACACAAATCCATAATAATATAAAATAACTAAACATTTAATTTTGTTGTTGTTGTTGTTGTTGCAGAATCTCAGTAAATAGACCAGGCTAGTTTTGAACTTTCGATYTTCCTGCTTTGGTTGGAATGGCCAGCACCATTTGGCCTGGCTTAGTTTGCTTTATTGAGGTCAACCTGTTAAACATTTATTAGCTCCACTGTGTAAACCTAACTCTGACACAAAGGATATGAGTGTGGGATGGATGGATGGATGGATGGATGGATGGATGGATGGATGGATGATAGATGGATAGGTGAATGGGTGGGTGGGTGGGTGGATGGATGGATGGATGGATGAGTGAGTTGTTGCATACACGGATGGATGGATGGATGGACGGACGGACGGACGGATGGATGGATGGATGGGGGGTTAGTGGGTGGATGGATGGTTAGATGCATGGATGAGTGAGTTGGTGGATGAACGAATGGATGGATGGGTGGATGGATGGATGGATGGATAGATGGATGAGCGAGTTGGTGGACGGATGAATGGATAGAATAGAATGGAAGGGGTGGATGGATAATTCATTCTGTACTCCCTCTACCCCCCCCCCCCACCTCTGGTGGTGAGAACAGAGTCCTTTGCTCATCCTATAGTCGCAATGTCATTTTCTTGCTCAGGGCCTCCTCTTGTGTCCTTGATCCTCTCACTAATCTTTCTGGCTTTTGCTCCAGTCCTGCTGGCTAATGGTTAAGAACTAGGGGAATCAGAAGAGAGTGGCAGGTGAACAAGGTCCCAGCCTCGAGGGTCTGAGGGTATAACAAGATGAAGCTCCCTCATTGAGAGGTGGGTGGAGGGGAAAGGCACTGTCTCCAGCAACAAAACTGAACAACAAGCGGAGTGGACAGCAGTGGGAGCCTGTGGGGGGAGGACTGGGACTGAGTTCACCAACCCCTTCTCCTGGGATCCCCAAGCTAGTCAATACCAGAATTGATGGACACAATCATTTCATTAAGAGCCCCGTGGGGAAAGCAGGAGCCCGGGGCCCGTGAGCCACCGCAGCAGCATCTGCGAGCCTTCCTTCCAATCAGCTCCGCTGCCCCTGCAGTCAGCTCCATCTGAGTCCTGCGCTCCCCTCCCTGCCCCTGTCCTCCTTTGCCTCTGGACCTCGGTCTCTGTCTTCAGTGTCCTTCCTCTCCGCCTTCCTCTGTCTCTCTGTCCCTCCACACCTGCCCCCTTCTCCCTGGGTCTCCCAGCCTGCCCTCTCTGCGTCTGCCCCATTCCTGTTTCCCCTCTAAGCCCCTTTGCATCCATCCTCACCCTCTCTCAGCCCTGCATCGATCCTCACCCTCCTCCCCAGCACCCCCTTCAGCCTGCTCAGGGGCCCAGATGGCGGGACATTCACGCCACAGTGCCTGCAAGCACAGGACCATGGCAGCTTCTGGAGTTTTATGACACCCTCCCTCTCCTCTGAGCTTGCCAGGCGGCAACCAGTCATCTGCCCAGCCTGCTGGGGACTCCCACTCACCCCCATGGGGCCTTCGGCAACCAGGTTCTAGGACAAACCTATCCCTTACTGCAGATGCTGCCAGGCTTAGAATGAGGGCTTCCTATTACTGAGGGCTAAGGGGGAGCTAGCGTTGTCTCCTCTTTCCTCGGGAACGTGGCTAAGGAGATGCTTGAAGCACTTCAACTAATGGCTTTTCTTTCCCTTCCAAAGGGGCGTCCTTCTTGACGTCTAACTGAAAGCCCTCTTGCTGCAGCTTCATCTGCCTTCAGCCTGTCTGACTCAGCTTCTTCCCAGAGCAATCAAAGCCTCCACCAGCAGCATCTGGCCAGGCAGGGACTGCTGGATACATCCCCTCCAGGGGGAGGGGAGGGCATCAAAAATGTGTTCCCTTGGGAGAGACAGACTTAACCGAAAATGTTTGGGAGTGAAACAGAGGAGGTGGCAGCTCAGGCTAAGGGGATCCAAGGAGGTAGAGGTTAGGGGTTTCCATCTTTTGAGTCCCAGAAGGGGAAAATGCTGTCCCAACCCTCCCCCAGCCACCTGGCAGAGTAGAGCGCCTCTCTGCGGGAGGCTGGCAGAGTCTGCGTGTGCATACATGCCCACGCCCCACGCGGCCCAGACACAACACGCCCACCCAGTGCCATGCATGGCCACCCGTTGGCACTGCAGCCGGTGTGTGGTTCCACACACACCTCGCTGACACGGGGGGGGGGTGCGGGGAGAACAGGGCAAGGCATAGTTATTCCGCAGTGGGTTGTTCAAGCAAGAGAGAATGGGGCCAATGGATGTGAAAAGCGATGGGCGAGCCTGGCCAGACAGGGCAGTTCAAGAAAGAGCCAGATGCTCACGACATTTGCAGGGCAGAGGTCGGCGGGGTGAGGGTATGGGGGTTCAAAACCCTCTGAAAAGTGAACATTTTGCTGGCTTCACACCCCACCCCCATCCCCCACCCAGACTCAGCCCATACTGCTTGAGACGCTCCTCCTCCACTCCCGTGCGACTGTCACAAGCTCTCAACGCCTCTGGGGATCTGGCAGGAGGGGTGCACATGCTCACTTCCAAACAAGAAAAGGTGAGATTCTGATGGTCAGTTCCCTCCCCACTACCTCCGGGTGGCAAGACTTGCCAGGTAAACTGCCTAAGAGCCAATAACACACAAGGACCCCCAGGCAGCACTACTGGCCGACGTCTTCAGACAGCCCCGCGTCTGTGCGCAGCCCGGCAGGGTCCCCCCGACTCGATCACACACTCCACCTGTGCAGCCGAGAGGTAGCTTCCTCTCTCGGCCCAGGCTCTGAGGCTGGCAGCCATCAACCCACAGATCAAGCTTCCGTCTCCCACATGACAGTCCTCCAAATATTTGAAGACAGCTCACCGTCCCTGCTGAGCCTCCTCTTCTCCTGACTAAACACCCTCCTCCTTGGAGTAAGCTCCTCAGACCGGCTAGAGCCACCCTGGTTTCCAGCAAGGTTCTATCCTGAGGCCAAGCCAAGACTGCCTTGCCTGCCGCACCCTGATCTTCTTCTTCCATGCACAGCCACTCATTACCATCCATTCCTCACGCCTATCCTGTGTGGCTCTCCTGCCTGTCACTCACCCTGCACTCACTGAGATAACACATCCCTTGCCTGCCTTGTCTTGTCCAAGGGAAGAGACCAAGAGAGCCAAGTCTTCTGGCGGCTTTACGTACGGATACACATAAAGCTCCCCCTCTTCCGAGAAGCCTTCCCAGACAGGACATACCTGGGCCTGCCTGGGTAACCTCCGCATTCAGAAAGCAAGTGACCATCATCGTGCTTACCCCCTAGAGACCCCCACCCATCACTTCGTCTCTCCACCCCCTTCTCCCAGGTGCCAAGAAGAACCAACCCTAGGGAAGAAGCAGTTGTCCAGAGCCAGCCTGGGCTGCACCCCTACCTGCTCGTGGTACTCGATGCCCATGCTGAGTGTATTGACCAAGATAGCGATCATGATTCCCCGGCCAAAGTATTTGCTATCTACGATCTTCCGGAACGTGTCACAGATCAGCCTCCAGAAGGCCAGCACAGAACCAGGCTCAGCATCTGGGCCCAGGCTCCGCCGTCGCCGGCTGTGGGGATCCCGGAGATCACTGTGCTGAGCGTCCTGTGTGAACTCATACACAGCCTCACTGTCTGAGTCAGGCATTTCATGGTCAGCGGACTCTGGCTCCCCTGCTCCCGTCCGGGCACAGTAGGGACAACTGTCCGGCCCACAGGCTCCACTGTCTGCCTTGGAGCAAGGGCTGGAGATTTTGCAGGAGCTATGGGAGGCTCCTGGAACAAAAGAGTAGGTGTTAGAGGCTCATTGGGTGCTCCCTGACCTAGGAGGATACAGACCCTGCTGGAGGCAGGCTGGGGTCCCAGAGATAGGTGTGCTAATCACACAATGAATGGGGTGTTTCTGAAGAACAAAATATCCCAACGTCAATAGTACCCTGTGGATGGTCGCTTCTAAGGATCCTAGGATTGAGTTCGAGAGGTAGCCACCATGTCCTCTGTGGTACTGTACAGCTCCTATGTCTTAGGAGCTTTCTGCCAGGAACCTAGACCATCTCCCCTTCCCTGCAGTGTAGGTCTGCACCCACACAGTACTGAGTAGCATTTCCCAGGGGATCTTTGGGACCCACCCACACAGGCACACGTCTTATCACACGTACGAGATACACATACGCACACACTACATGCACATACTGTGCACGCATATAGTGGGCACATGCTTTTTTGTGCACCACGATAAACATACACCAAACACGTGTACCCCAACACGTTTGTGCCATCCAATGTTATTATAGCAGACCCACACACATATGGGCATAGACACACACCAGGAAGGAGCACCATTCCCAAATGCATATAAATCAGACACTTGTACCCTCATATTACACATACACACATGGCGTTCCCCCCTTCCTTCCTTCATGCACATTAGCACTCAGGGGCCTGTGCCAAGGCATGCCCTGTCCATCTAAATCCTCTTTTGGTTGCAGAATGTGAGAAATGAGTGGCACCTCTGAGACCACACCATTAGAGTAAGTGTGAGGAGGTCCTTGGCTCAAGGCCTGGCCCCTAGTAGGCACAAAATGACATATCCCCCTCTGGAACACATCTCTGTATAGCACAGGACATCAGTAAGCTCCCACAGTAGTGATGGTCTAAATCCCACCTACTTGTCAGTGGGAAGCAGAAGCCCGTATGTGCGATGTGACCAGCCCACGACCCAGGGCAGGGCAGCAGTGGGAGAGCTAGCATAAGAACCTTTCACTCCGTGTTCTGTGGTGACATTTTCTGGTCCCAGGGGACATCTCACTTATCCCATTGCTTTCTGTCACCACATCCTCCCTGAAACCCAAGGCCCCAGGCTGTGTCTGCATGGTCAGCCCGCCCACAAGCGGCAAGCATCAGCACTCCCTCAGGTCGCAGAAGATCTACCCACAGGCTGGCTGCTTTCAGCACTGGCTGCTCCTGCTCCAGGTCTCTCTGTTTACAGCAGTCACCTTGTGAGGCACCAGACTGCCACAGTCACACACCATTTCCCCGCTCCCCCCCCCCACCCCCGCTGAGCCTTGGGACAAAGGACACAGAGTGGGCTGCAGAGTCAGATGGTCTTGAGGTCACACTCGCCAACACTCGTAGCCACCTTGTGCCCCTTGTGTATACAGCAAGGGTGCCGGTAAGCTTATTACCAACCTGTCCAGAGGACTCAAACAGATCGTGTCTGCAAAGCATGTGACAGGCACTCCACTGGGCGGCAGTGGTTAAATGTTATGGCCAGAGGCATAGAGTGCAGCCCTTGGTAGGTATGCATGTGTGACCGCTCTCCTTCCTGATATATACAATAATCACAATTCCCATCTGAACRGATGAAATGAGCAGGGCTCAAAAGAAATAATGGGATCGGYCAAATGATGTCAGGGCTACAAGAGGCAGCGCGAGAGCCTGGAAACTGCGCCCTGGGCCCTGGGTCCTCACACTCCTAATCTTCTAAATCACCACCCAGCCTCCACCTGTGGGGTCCCAGCACACCCACCCACGCTCTCACCCGTACTCTGTGTCTCCAGGAGCTTGTGCATGGAGCTGAAGGGCCCAGGTGGGATGTTGAAGCTGGTGAGGGTGGGGGGCCCAGGGCTGGGGGCCACCTCCACTAGTGCCTTATCCTTCAGCATCTCTGGTGGAGGGCTGGTATGAACAGTGGGGTGTACCTTTCCACTACCCACAGTCCTGCCAGATGCCTCCGATGGGGACCTGGGAGGGGGTGCCTGGCAACGGACTGGCTCCAAGTGGCAGTCAGCATGGTAGAAGCTGTGTACAGACTCCGCACCCCTCGGAGGGCCCCCAGAGGGAGTGGGGGTAGAGGGTGGTGGCAGCATGAGCCGGCGGGACCCATTGGCATCCCTGTCCTGGATCTCTGGGCTGGCCCGGGGAACTCTGAGCGTCCCATTACCCAGGTGGTAGTGGTGATGGTGGTGGTGATGGTGGTGGACCAGGTGGTGGACAGACAGACGGCGGTGTGAGCGAGAGCAGCTGCCACTGGACTGGGGCTCCTGCCCACCACGGGCCACTGGGCTGCTGAGCAACCCAGCCCGCACGCCTACAGCCCTAGAGACCTGGGCCAGCCTGCGGGCTGCTTTGCGGAGGATGTACACCAGGTACTTGAGAAGCTCCTCATAGCAGCTGCCGGGCTCAGAGAAGCTTGCCAGGGTGCTAGCATTGGACAGGAATCGTACACGCTGCTCCCGCATCAGCTGACTCTCTCGCTGCTTGGTCTCGGAGAACTGCGTGGCAATCACCACCAGGCACAGGTTGATCATGAAGAAGGAACCCACCTGCAGGGGTGGGGACAGAAAGAGGAGACGTCCTGAAGAAAAGCGGAACTCCGGGCTAGCTGCCGCAATCAGTGGAGTCCTTGGGGGCCAGGCGTGGGGGTTTGCAACGGTCCCGCGATTGCTGGTGATATCTTTGCCGATATCCTCCAGTTCCCTGCCTTTAAATGTGTGTGCGTGCAGATCCTGAGGCATCTCCCCAGTTTCTATTAGGAGAGAATGCTGTAGAAATGGATGCAATACTGGGAACACATAACCTTCAACTTGGATTAACCCTTTGAGATTCACTTATAATGCTCCCACTTGAGTCCTTTCTTGCTTCATGACCTTGTAAGACTCTTAACCACAGGACGTCAATATCCCCATCTGACAAGACGGACCCCCCCCCCCAGACTAACAAGCCTGTTGTTCTGATTTGTCTGTCCATCCTTCCCYGGTCTCCATCCCTATGCCTCAGTTTCCCCAGGACCCTGGGTAACCTATTGTTTAGACAGCAAGCCCAAATGATGGAAATAAATATTTGTGCTAACGAAGCGGACGGTTCCCCCCCCACCACCACCACCACCAAAGCTCGTGTCCTAGTAATTATGATAATTAGCTTCACTAGTGTGATTCCAGAGAGCTGTTTGGGAAGAATTTTCAGGAGGTGTGTGGGAGGGTGGAAACTAGGCCCCTGATGTCCCTGTCTACCCCTCCCCCCCACAAGCACTCCTGAGGAGGGCCACAATTTTTCAGATGATGAACAATTTACTTGCCTGAAGTACCTGCTTCACCCTTGTGGTAATGGTCAGGGATGGTACAGGTCCCCAGCCAAGCTTTGCTCCAAACCTGGTCATCCTTTCATACCAGGGAAAGAAGTCTAGGGAGTTGCCCTTTCTCAGAGCCTGCAGGCTGTCACTGTCCCCAGAAGTAACCTCACTCTGTCCTCAGCTCTCTGAAGCTTGTCCCAGGTCCTGCATGATCTTAATTTCATTCTTAATCTCTTTCTCTCGGTATCTGACCCTCCACCTGGCTCTTCACTGGCCTCTTGGCGATATGGATTTAGAGGTGGTAACCTGGAGCTGACATCTCAACTCTAACTCGGACTTCCTGCATAATCTCGGACCAGTGGCCAACCCGCTGGAGCTCTGAGGTCTCACTTAGCAGCCAGAGTCCTTGAAGCCCCCACCTCACAGGAGTGTGTAAGGAAGAAAGGGCACACCAGCATTGACAACCCTTCCTGGCAAGGCTGATGCACAGCTTAGACAAGGCACATGGTGGTGGCGGATAAATGAGGGAAATGCTTTTCCTTGCTTGAAAAAAAAAAAAAAAAAAACCAAAACGAAGGTGGCAAAGAGATCATGTTGAGGCTGAAATGCCCCGCCCCCAGGAAGTGCAGAGAGCAGCAGCTGGCACACAGTAAGTGCTCAATAAATATCAGCTGTAAGTGGTAGCCATGAAAGCATCTACTATGACTGGTAGTGATTAAAATGATTAAACGATGCTGCTTTGGCCTGTCTTCTGCCTTCACAAAGCCCTGGCATTTCAGTGCTGGAAGGAATGAGCGATCTCTCAGTATTTCTCAATACTGATTGGAATTTGGGGGTACATGATTCTTTGCTTGTAAGCGGTTCAGGATGTCGAACATCTTTCTCTTTTCCAACCGAATGCTGGCAGTGCTCCCCTGGGGTTCCCAAAGGCAGAACTATATTTGGCCATTTCCGAGCACCCCCAGGGAAAGCGAGGATAGCATTGGGGTTCAGAACCCCTCCCCACTTTACTGGTGAAGAATCTGAGGTCGTGAGTGGGGATGGGGCCTCAAAGAGGATGGCCTGCCAAAGGTCCTGACAGTAGCAGGTGGTGGAGTCTGGCTTTTGGTCTTGGATTTCTCCTGACTCACCCATTATCTTTCCCACAGCATGCCAGATGCTGCCACCTCTATGGGACTTGCGAGCTAGGAACTTCCCATCTCTTCTCTGCCTCCACCCATGTCCCCATGACTGCCCCACTCCCACAAAGGCTAGAGGAGTCACTCACGATGATGAGGAGGATGAAGTAGATGAAGTTGTAGAAGGAATGAGCATCCATCACAAAGTACATGATGTCGACCCAGCCCTCCAGTGTGATGACCTGCGGAGGCAAGAGAGATGGCTGACTCTGGCTGGCATCACTGAAGCCTCCTCCCCGTCTGTCCCGCTACCCTAGCCACCACCCTAGCCCCGAGGATCAGCACTCCCGAGTTGTGCAGTGTCCTGTGTCTGTTCTGGGCAACGTCCCAGGGCCCGTGTGGCCCCACCTGGAAGATGGCGATCCAGGCATAGCCAATGTTGTCAAAGTTGATGGCGCCTTTGAAGGGGTTGTGCTCGCCTGCAGAGCAGTTGGTATAGTACTGGTTCCAGTTGACACAGGTGGTGTTGCTGGAACTGTTATACGCCTCATAGTCCAGACCGCAGGGCGGGCCACCACCGCCTTCCCCACGCAGTGTGGGCACGCTCCTGCAGGATCGCATGCCGTTCTCCCGAGGCTGAGAGCAGATGAAGGGGCTCTCATCCTCATTCTCTGTCTGGTAATAAGGCTCCAGGTCCACGCTCAGGGGGCTGCAGGGGGAGGGGGAGACAGAGATAAGGCTGGGGAACAGGATCCTCCACCGAGAAGCCAAGGAAGAAAAAGCTGTTGTGGGTGCACCAAAGCACACGGAGGGTAATAGGCCAGACCTACCAAGAGAGAGGGGATTGGGCAGAGCAGGGGTTTGTGGGTAGGGGTAGGAGCACTGGGAGGATAGGAGGGCTTGCTCAGGAACTCCAGAGTCCAGAGGTCCACAGCTCTAGGGAGGTAGTTTTCCAACTTTGTTGCAAGTCAAAATCACAGGGAAGTTTGATTTTCCATCCACCCCTTTCGTCTTCGTCAGGTAGTCTCATGTATTTCCGGGCTGGCCTCAAACTCTATACAGCCAAATGATTGTGAATTTCTGGTCCTCCTGGCTTTGCCTTCTGGGACTACAGAACCACAG
>BDUI01011850.1:30845-58327 GCA_002335545.1 Apodemus speciosus
CACTCATTGTAGCCTATCTGAACATAATGCAATAGAGCTTAAAAACTGAAATCAAAACTCATCTCTAGTGAGTCCACAAACTCATGGAGATGAATTCACTCATTACTGAATGGTGATTGKATCAAGGAAGAAGTAAAGAAAAGAAATAAACTAGTCTACTCAAACTAAATAAAAATGAAAGCATGCAACAACAGAAACCTCTAGGGCACATTGAAAGCAGTCCTACAAAAACATTGAACAAAATCAGAAAGAGCTCAAATAAAGGGCTTACTGATGAGATTCAAAATATGGGGGGGAAAAGAAAACAAATCCAAATCCAGTGAATGTCAGAAAACAACAAAAATCATATCAGAAATCAGTGAAATAAAAACAAATAAAAAATACAAAATAATCAACACATATAACATCTGTTTCTTTAAGAAGAGGAAGAAAATTAGTAGACCCTTGACACAACCAAACAAAAGAATTAAACAAGAAGACTCAACGGATTAAGAAATGAACAAGGAAATATTTCAACAGATGTMCAAGAAATTCAGAACATTTTAAGGAAATGTTTTTTAAAASCTGTACTCGATTAAACTTGAAAACCTAAAAGAAACCGATTCAGCCAAACCACTAAAACCAAACCAGGAAATCAAGACAACCTACACAGATGTATAACAAGTGAGGAGACTGARTAGGAATCAAAAAGACTGAACAACGACAACAACAAAAAATYCAGGGCCAGATGGATTCACRGGAGAATTCTACAAGACTTTTTAAAGGAGCTACATCCTTTTGAAAATGAAAACAATATGGTATTGACACAAAACTGRACGTGTAGACCAATGGGACAAAAGCCAGCACCCAAACATAAGCACACGTAACTTCAGACACTGAGCAGTTGACAATGATGCCAAAACATAGACAGGAGAGATGAACACATCTTCAGTGTGTAGTACTTGGAAAATTGAATGTCCACATACAGAAGAATGAAATTAGATCCTTATCTATCACCCTGCACCAAAGAATCGCCAAGTGGATCAAAGACCTACACCTGAAATATGAAGACACTGAAACAGCTAGGAGAAAACATAGGTAGTACCTTACATGTTACAGTCGTAAGAAAGAACTTCCTATCCATTTTCCTAAGAATTAAAGCTAACAATTGACAAGTGGGATTTCTTGAAACTAAAAGGCTTCTACAGAGCTAACAATCAAGTGAAGAGGAAGACCAAAGAGCAGGARAGAATGTTTGCCAGCTACACRTCTGACAGTGGATTTATATCCAGACTATACAAAGWACTCAAAACACAAAGAGTTAGGAAAAGACGACCTATTCTACAAATAGGCTCAGGACCCAAAGAGAGGAGTCTCAAAAGAAGGGGGAGTAAATGACTAAGAAATGCCTCAAAAAAAGTCATTGTCCCTAGCAATTAAGGAAAGACCAATCAAAACAACTTTGAAATTTCATCTTGCTCCAGTCAGAACGGCAAAGATTAACTAGACAACCAACAACACACGTTGTGGGGTGTAGACAGCAGGGAACCCTTATTTGCTTTATAGATGCAATTGCAAACTGGTGCAGCCACTATGGAAATCAATGTGGAGAATTCTCAAAAAGATACAAAAAAAAAAAATCTATCTATGACCCAGCTATACTACTCCTTGGCCCGTGTCCAAAGGACCTGACAGCCTACTCCACAGACAAGTTCTCAGGCATCTACATTACTGCTCTACTCACCACAGCTAGGAAATGCAAACAACCTAAATGTTACACCTCAAACAATAAGTAATGAAAATGCAATACATATACACTATAGAATCTACTATTTATGCCACTGTAAACACACACATTCCTATAAAACAATGATGAAGAAATCACTGAACAGGAAACATAAGGAAGTGAAGAGGTGCTGGTCAGAGCAGGAGGGAGATTAAACAGGAAGGAGAAACGACRGAGGGTAAAGGAGGCRCAAACAGGACTGAAAACACTGCGCATGCGCATGCGCATGGACCTATCACAATGAGCCTGTCTATTCACAAATAATGTACGCTAACGTTTTTAATGCTAATAAATTGTACCTTATTATCCCAAGAAGAAGAAGAATCTATTATGAAGCTATGGTCTGAGTGCCGAAAGTACAACAAGAAACAAACCCAAAACTCTCTGCTCTGAAAACTACACACTGGAGGCAGAAACAAATTAGAAACAACACCATGACATCAGATCAGTCACTGAATATAAATAGCTGAAGATTGTGTGTGTGTAGATTRAACTTGTGTTAGAAGATGGTACGTGTCCCACAAAAAGAAAGTCAGTGTTAGGGAACAAATACAAACCAGGAGACCAGACTGTACAAGTGTGGAAGCCTAGCCTGGTGTTCTTAAGTCTCCCAAATATTTTCACACACAGAAGACAAAATGAGAACTATAGTCTTTGTCCACGGAAACTGCCCGTTCTCAACTCTATGGGGGTCTTTTGGCTTCTTCATTTGACTCCGYGTTTGGTTGTAGTTTTTAAGGGAATTTCATTGCCTTTTCTTATATAGCTCTAAGTTCTGGGGCATCTACAATCAAGAAAAGATGCACAGTCATTGGCCCCTTAGTCTAATACAGAGTATCCCGTCTCTTTTTCTCATCTCACTTCGAGTTGTCAGAATTATCAGAACTTTCCAGTGAGGATGCTGAGCCTTGGCTGGAAACACGCGGCTACTGAACAACTGAGCTAGGAGTCCCCTGCACTCTGGAGGACCCTGAAGATGCCACTCACAGCGTTTCCCAAGGAAGCTTTGTTTCTGCTTCTTTTAAATTCCCCCTTCTTCAATGCTTCATGATATAATTTAATGAATTATATTTGAATGGCTCCAAATTGTGTAATTGATTACATTCAGCTCCATCGCAAATTGCTAATCCGATTCACACCTGCTGGTGTGCCACCTGGAAGGAGGGAGACGAGCTGGGTGGGTGGCTGGGCCTTATTGGTCTCCCACATAYGCGAGAATTAACTGTGTAAAATAAATGTTATTTTAAGGTATCAGATGGGTGATGACCTGTGATTAGGCAGGCAACCTCGCTATCATCAACTTACATGCGGGACACCTGGAAATTACAGGAGTCAAACCTGATAAATCCCGAAATTAATTTCCATTAAATCTCCCTAATACGAGACACATATTTATAGAACACTCYTAATGTTTTGATCAGCATTTCACATTCAGCATAACGGAGTTATTTTAAGCGCACACTGTTACAGGCTGAATTGTGTCTCTGAAAAAAATGCATATATCAAAGCCGTCATCCTCAACACCAAAGAATGTGACTGTCTTTGAAAAACAGTGTCTTAAAGAGGTAATTAATATAAAATGAGACCATTAGGATAGGCTCTTGCCTTGTCTGATTGAGACCCTTACAGGAAGAAAAAACTCACACATGTAAATACCATACATTTGCATACACAATATTRAGATCACAGGAGAACTCAGTCATTGGCAGCTGGAGAACAAACATGGGTCATGACTGGGTGACTTTAAACTTAGTATTAGTCACTGACTGAGCTGGGTCTCCAAAACAACAACAACAACAACAACAAAATGCAGAAAGAGATGCAAACCCAGAAACCCTGCACACGGGAAACACATGTCCCAAGAAGGAAGCAACCATCCCACAAAAACATTGATTTGTTTTGAGGGAGATAGGACCATGTTAAGGATTCTGATGGCCTGCACCAGAGTCTAGGAACTCCCTACTTATCTGCAGACCGAGAAGATAAAGAACAGGAGGGGAGAATTCTTAAATTATAAATTACGAGTACTTGCTGCTCTTGCAGAAGACCAGGGTTCTATTCCCAGCACTCACGTCTGGCACACGACTCCTTGTAACTCCAGCTCTGAGGCTGTCTTCTGGCCTTGGAGGGCAGCTGTACACACCACACACACACACACACACACACACAGAGAGAGAGAGAGAGAGAGAGAGAGAGAGAGAGAGAGAGAGAGAGAGAGAGAGAGAACTTTTTTTTTTTCAAGATGTCCACTGGTTCTTAGGTTAGTCAACCAAAGTGGGTATTTCGCAGTATGGCTGTGGAAATGTTAGTGTTTAATGTTTGTAACTGAAATAACTGGAAAAACCTTATACAAAGCAAAGGCAGCAAGAGGGGTGGGGAGGGACCGAGGGACAGAGGGAGGGAGGGAGAAAAGGAGGGAGGAGAGGAGAAAGCTGAAATAACTTGCTTATAGTTGAAGTTAGAGACAGAAAGAGATGCAAAGCCAGAGAGAGGTGGGAAAGGGGAGAGACAGACAGTCAGACACAGAGACAAAGAGAGACAGAGATAGAGAGACAGAAAGAAAGACAAAGAGAGGAAAACAGAGAGACAGAGACAGAGAGACACACAAAGACACAGAGAGACAGATAAGGACAGAGAGACCAAGAACACATGTCCGCTCAAAAAGAATCACGATTACTGTATGGTAATGAGTCAAAGATAAGACACACTCGCTGGCATTTCCTCTTCAAACACATGGGTGTACAAATAAGGGGGAAAATGGCCGCCTTACATGTCAAGCTCTGGGAAAAACTACTTCTCAGAGACAGGTGGGAAATTCTAATTAGAATATATGTTGATTTTTACCAACCAAGAGGAGCAGAAAAGATACAAGTTATTTCGAAGATAGCTTTGAAAGTGCTGGTTTCCTTATCTTTGCAACCCAAAGAAACTCCATTTCCTTCAGAGCTATCACCCTGAATATGAGTTTGATTACCCAGGATACCCTGGTGATAGTGTGCTTATGGTACAGTAGTCGCTTCAGTGTTCATGAACATTTATTGAGCACCTACTGTTGACAGATGAGTCTGCGAGGGAATGGAGAGTGATGGGTGGGAAAGAAATGGTGACACTGGGTCCCGAGACCTGAGTGGGGGCACTTAGGCATTGTTTGGAGACACTGTGACCACGGCACCTGACAGAAATAAAGGCAGGGAAGATTGGTTTTACGTTATGGCTCCGAGTGTTCCAGCTCTTGTTCCCACGTGTTTGAACCAGGCACCGTGGCGGGAGGAGCATGCRCAGAGGATAACTTATCCTCATCAGAGCAGACCGGAACCAGGGACGGAAACAGGAAGAAAGAAAGGATAACACACTGAGAACCCTCACCAGGGGCRCATTCTTCCAGCCAARCTCCACTTTCTAAAGGCTCTGAGACCTTTTCAAAATAGCACCTGCTAGGTGAAGGTCGAGCCTTGAAAACAGACTGTACAGGACAAGTCAAATTCAGAGCGTGACACGGCCTTCTAGTTCAGCTGATCAGAGGAATCAGAAAAATACTTGAATGTGAGTTTTCTTCAAAGTTTCATCAATGGAAGAACCAGTAATAATGACCTATGTCCTCCTGGCAGTCTTTAATCATTGAGAAAATGAATCCTTGGCCCACACAATGACCCTAGGGAAAAAAACAGAAGGGAAAAAGAAATCCATGCATCTTCTATTGCAATTTAATTTTATAATCATCTGATAATGGATACTTACGGTTCTGAAGCATCAGACGGCTTACATTAGTATCTACAAGTCTTTAAATTTYATCGGAAATTTTAAAAAATAAACATCCCCTATTATATTATTATGTTACTTTTAAATATAAATATATTGGGAACTAGAGAAATGTCTCAGTGGCTAAGAGCACTTGCTGCTTTTGCAGAGAACCCAGGTCCAGTTCCTAGTACCCACATGGTAGCCTTCACAACTAACTATATGTAACTCCAGCTTRAAGAGATTAGACACCCTCATCTAGTTTCATGGGCACCCATGTACATGTGGTACACAGACATACATGTAGACGCGCTCTACTGAAGGGTATGAGATAATCGGTGTTATCTTAAAATGATTTTCATTTGTATCAAGTACCTACATGCATATTCTATATTGACATAACAAGCACTTGGGCCGTGAGCTAAATTCAGCCTACAGACAACAGTTGGTGTATTTAGTAATCTGAAGATCCCTTTAGTCTTGTCAAGGCTACAAGTAGCTTCCTTCCTGAAGACTGAGCTCTTTTGCCAGAATTTGTCTCAAAGGTTTTCCTTCTAGATTCCTCTTATCCAGTTTCTAGAAATAGGACTCCAGTGCCCTGGCAAAAGCGGAGAGTTTAGAACTGTCAGAAGACAAGAAATCCCCAGAAAGTGGATTTGCAGGTGTTTTACAACAGCCTTTTATCGAAGACTCTGAGGCACTGGCCATGTTTAGAGCTGGGGACAGAGCCTCCTCCTCTTACAACTCCATGGCTGTAGGTGAGGATAGGATTTTTACTCCATGGTTACCTTGCCAGGCAGAAACATATGGGCAGCAAGAAGACAAGACAAAGAAAAAGCAATATCAAGTGGCCATAAATGTCCAATTCTTGCTAAAGGGGGTAGGGATTGTCCTTAGGAATATTCATCCTGTAAAAGTCTAGGCAGCAAAGGGACAGGTCAAAGCAGATCCCTTGTAATGCTTATTCCTCAAAAGTCAAACAGGATTTCAGTTTGGGGTCATCCACCAAGCATGAAGGTTGTGGATAACAGTATTATTAATATTCCATAAATTCTTTATACGGTACCCAGTAGAAAACCATCATTTGTAATATTTATCTGGTGCTTGAATGAGAACATGCGATAATAAGACAATTCAATTTTCGACTCTGACATTTCAGATATGACCAAGTCATGATAATCAATCAGTAATACATTTATCACCTACAGGAAGCCAATTAGGCACCAATAATCGGTGAAATTTCGAACCTTGTAACCTGGACTGTGTGCAGTTGTGACAACGAGGTAGAGACATTTGCTATAATTACGCTGTTATTGCTTCTAACAAAATGTTTTATACCTGAAAGGGCAGGCAGTGGCTTTAAAACCTCAGTTCCGGTCTGACTCTTTATTACAAATTGCCTCTCTCACAAGCTTTTCAGAAGGGCAACAGCAGGGACAGAGAGAGAGAGAGAGAGAGAGAGAGAGAGAGAGAGAGAGAGAGAGGAGAATATGGCTGGGAATCACGCTTGGACTGTGCAACCAATCCTGGCTCTGCATTTACTGAATGACCTTGAGTGAGTGATTTAAACCCCCCAGGCTTCAGCTCCCGTGCCCCCTCCCCCTTCTGCCACCTCATCCCATCCCCCCNGGGGCAACCCGAAGCCCATAGAAGGCACTTACTGAAATGCCTTCATGGAGTCTGATGTCCTTGGAAGAAGTCCAATGGCCTGCTTTCACATGCCACTCACATACATAGTGTTCAATTGAAGCCCTCTAAGCAGTGCGTTTGTGTGCCTATGCTTGTGTGTGTATGCACGCACATTTTAACTCAGTTTCCCAKGGCACCTCACRAGTAGTTTCACTCCCCTGTAAGTTGAGAGCATTGCTTGACACAAGGCCATAAGACAGGTCATCAGCAGGCACAGAACCGTTCTAGAAAGCGTTCCATGAAGGCCTTGGGTCTCAAACAGCTCCTCGTGTTTGAGGGCCTAGCTGGGGAGCCTGAAAGCYTTAAATAGATGCTGATTGCCAATAGTATATTACTATCGCATAAGCCTGTGTTTCAGTATCTARTACTGTGGAGCAAAACCACCTCAAGATTTGGAGACATAAAGCAAACGAACTCTCTCACAAGTCAGTGGGCCAACACTAATCCCACGGGCCGTCTAGCTCCTGCTGAAAACTTCTGGGGTTATCTGGAGTTGGTTGAGCTAAAATATACAAARATTCTACCTCTACATCACTGCCTGCTGTTGGCTCTTAGCAGCGGGAAGGTTTATCTGAGCAGGGGAGTTTAGTTCCCTGCAGAGTCTCTGGGTAAAAGGGGCATCTCTGTGGCTGGGCTGCAAAGCGTAGTCTCCAGTAAGGAAGAATCAAGAAGGCCTTGTAGGACCTCCACTTCAAAAGCCTACAGTGTCATCCCATTGGTCATACAACTCACCGGGTCATCCTTTTCCCCAAGGAGAAGGATGTAGACCCCTCGGCTGCTCCGCGGATGTGTCGCTATTATCCACCCGTTTTTCCCTGCGTGGTGGATAAAATACAAACATATTGAAAGACGAAATGAACGTTAGGCAAACTGCATCCACTATTTCCCAGCCATGTCATGAAAGCGTACAAACTTTGTCTCACAAAATAATTAAGAGCTCAAGTTACGTTCTGTGATGAGTCTCAATTAAAGTCTCTACGCTGACTGTGTAAACAAGAGAAAAGCCACTGGCACGGTCCTCTGCCCTGAGACCCAAAAGAAGCATAGCGTTTGAAGGAGGCTGAGCTCCCAGCCCTGAGGGAGAGGGCTTGCCTAGAGTCGGTTCTAGAATGGCGGAACCTGTGCGCCAACACTCAGCACCCAGAAAATGTCTGATCTTGCAACTGGTGTAGTGTCTGGAAGTATCTCTTCCAAGCATTCTTCTTTCCTATCCCCTAACCCAGTGATTCTCAACCTTCCTAACACTGTGACCCTTTAATTCAGTTCTTCATTCTGTGGTGACCCCCCAACCATAAATCTATTTTCATTGCTACCTCATAACTGCACTTTTGCTACTGTTTTGAATTGTAATATGAATATCCGATATGCAGCCCCTGTGAAGAGTTATTTGATCCCTGAGGGGATCATGACCCACAGGTTGAGAACCACTGCCATAAACCATTTCCCTTCCTTTGATGGATACTGATTTAAAGGCATGTGATTACTTCAAACCCAGTATTGTTTTCTGGCTGGGAAGTGTCCATACCAAGAAGCTCATTGGAACAATATAGTTTATCACTTGTTTATGGAAAAAATTATAGTAAATAATTTTAAGGCTAAAACAGTCTTCCTTCACTTTTTATTACTGTAATAAAACACTGATCAAAACCAACTTAGAGAGGAGAGGGTTTATTTGGTTTACATTTCCTCGTGCCAATGCATCATTGAGAGAAGTCAGGAACCTAGAGGCAGGAAATGGAGCAGAGACCACGGAGGAATCTTGCTTATTGGTTAACTTCTAGACTCATGTTCAACTAGCTGTCTTACTATGGTGGCACACACCATTAATCACAGCACTAGGGAGGCAAAGGCAGGCAGATCTCTAAGTCTGAGACTAGCCTGGTCTACCGAGTGACTTCTAAGAAAGCCAAGGCTTCACAAAGAAACCCTGTATTGAAAAACAAAACAAACAACCCCAAAAATATCCTCCCAGGACCACCTGTCTAGGGGTTGGCACCGCCCACAGTTGGCTTGGCCCTCTCACATCTATCAATAGTCAAGAAACAGCGATGCCTAGGCCAATCTGATGGAGACAGTTCCTCAGCTGAGGTTCCTTCCTCCCAGGTGATTGACAGAATGCAAGCAGCACAGATACTGATGGAAGAAGGACAGAATGCTGGACAGTTTTCCCGACCCAAGCATCCCTTTGACAGATTCAGAATCTTTACCAGACACAGATGTCAGACACTGGCCTGGACATACTAATCACACCTGGTGATTAGTGGCCTGCCCATCATATTCTTGTGGACAAAACTGTCCCAGAGGCAGAATCTAAGACTCCTGGAGCCCTGTGGTCAGAAGTGGTGTCCCGATGCACAGTAGGTAGATTAGGACCCAAGGAAAGCAGATACAAGAAGGGGCAGTGGAGTACAGAGAGACAAAAGAGCATCTGCAGCCGGGTGACGAACACAACCAGGGCAGAGGGAACAAATGGAAGCAGAAAACCAAAGGGACACAAGAGGTCGAGGTCGAGTCTCAGGAGCAATGGAAGTTCACAGAAAGAACACAGTTGGCCCTGGAGCTGTTAACCCTTTCCCACCTAAAAAAACAAAACAAAAACAAAAACAAAAACAAAAACCAGAGCTGAGTGGCTTCTGACCTCAATTTAGTCCAAGTTTAGCACAGAGAATATWATGATAAACTGGGAGCCCAAAGAAAAATTTACACGGAAATTTCACCAAATTTAAATATTTTATAAGAGAGAAAAAATGGCGGCATTCTCTGACCTAGGATTAGCCAAGTGGCTGTCATGTAGGGTGAAAGTGGCAATCCTGAGGGAGGGGAGTTCAACTACAAGTGGCTGTCCTGGAAGATGAACTAGCCCATTGTACGTAAAATATGAGGTTTCTCCTCCATGCTTCAGAGCCAAGAAGAGTTATGTCTTCCAGTTCAGAAACTTTGAGTTCTCCTTGCTGGAGACAAGGCTCCAGTGTGTCATGTGTGAACTTAAGCTCTAACAAAGGCCTCCTGGTGTCCTGGTATCCTGGTGCCTTTAAGATGCATCTGAGAATGTCTGCCTGTCTCTGCATGACTGCAGAAGGCCTTGCTACACATCAGATACCCTCCGTGGCAGCATGTCTCTCCGTCCTTGAGTTAAACGTAGAGATTTCCTGAGCTGCCTGCACTCAGCTCTCTTATCTTTGAGCTATGATGCATCAATGCCAAACAATGGACATGTACACACTGTGTTAGACACTGAGGCTGGGATCGCTCTAAGACGTTGGCAATCTGATCGTGGTGTGTCTTATGCTAGTGAGACCAACATTTAGATCCTAAGTGTTCCCTGGCTCCCTTCTGCTTATGAGCAGTGTTTCACATTCCTGGAGGTACATTTCRTGTTCAGGCAGTACCTCAAAATGAGAATTTGATTGCAAGGACCACCCTTTGGAGTTTTCCAGGGAGCTGACAATATGGGAAGGCCTGTAGCCAGATTCTGACGAGTACTGCGTATGTGGTTTTTGTTGAAACCAGAGAGGTTGTAGTTGATGACTGTGTGGTTCTGATAAATTGCATTGCACTGGATCCCGCCAACCCTCTACGGAGATGATTTTCCAAAAGTTCTCATTGACTAGACTCCACGTTCATCAGGAAGACGGACCTCCATGCTACAGGCCTGTGACAACCCTCTAAGGAAACTCAAAAGCTTCCCACAAACTGAGGGAGTCAYTAACCACTTAAAAGCATCTTACACAGGAAACACAAGTCACATCACTCCAAAATACCTTCTTCGGGTTCTCTCCAACCAACTACTCGCACTTCATTGGATAGGAGTTTGGTTAAGCAAAAGTAGTAGACCTGTGGCCACTGGGCATCTGGAATCAAGTGCCACTCTGTTAAAGGTTCAAATCTTCGTCTCTTCGTTCACCATCACTAAGGTAAACAGGACTAAGACGGGGGGGGGGGGCGACTTGA
Source organism: Apodemus speciosus (assembly GCA_002335545.1). Lineage (NCBI taxonomy): Eukaryota > Metazoa > Chordata > Mammalia > Rodentia > Muridae > Apodemus > Apodemus speciosus. The sequence goes on from BDUI01011850.1 coordinate 41,989, forward strand.
AGGAGATTTCCCAGCCAAGAACACTGACAGCTGAAATATAATCATTTTATAAGATTTATAATGCTATTGACTTTTCTTTTGCATCATAAATTTCACAGCTGACTGTCTGCCCAGATTTTATTATAATATCATATTAGGGAGAGCAGCTTTGCTGGGTGACAAATGAAAATCACTGAGATGAAGAACCTCCCCATTATCAGCTCATCACCTACCCACATTAGCATCTTTGTATCCTATTATCAACTTTTTGCATAAGATAACATTTCCTAATGGCAGGGATCTCTCTAATGCTCTATGAGTGGTAAGGGCATCATTTGTGATTCTCACCATGCATATCCTACTTGAAAGCACAGTATATTTATTTTCTATGTAGACGTCTAAAACTGCAGATGTTTTCTAGCAGCTCATGCAAGAACACTGCTTTATGGGAAACCCATTGGCTTGATGGGTATTGAAGGCCCCTTTGAGTTTGGCCTCTACCTTCGGTTAATTTCACAGTAACTCCAAGATCTGAAGAGAGTCGAAGCAGACAAGAAAGAAACAAACTGCCAAGCTGCCGAAGGCAGAGCGGAAAAGACATATATGCAAAGTCTCTAGTTATCATTGCTGTAATTCTCAGAGTCAAAGCAAGCCAAGTTCTATCCAGTCGCCAGTTACCTGAAACTTCTCTACCACACACTGTCGACGCCATCACCACCGATGAGGGAATTTTCCTCTTTCCTTAGCACTCCCCAGCATTCTTCACATGGCTGGGAGCCTGCAGGATAATACAAACTTGGGTTCTGAAATCTWTTTTTTTTTTTTTTTAGGATGTGTCGAGTCATTGAAGTTTGCGGCTGTATCTGCGCCCGCCTCTCAGCTCTGCAATTTTCTGTGACAAGCAGTCGATGCAGTGAGAAAATCCATTTTATCAGCTCAGTGAGCAGAGGGGACGCCTGTGGACACATGCAAATCATAGCCCTCTGAGCTTTCCCTGCACAGCAGGGCAGCCTCTGTGTTCTTCTACTGCGAGCGAGGGTCCTCACCTAACCACAGTTTCCACAAAAGGGCAGCCTGGCTCTTGCCTCGTACTTTGAGTCCCCCTTATCGTCCGACACTTAACAGGGAAGGATTCATCCACCTCATCCCAGGACCTGGAAACGCATCCCTACTGTTCTGATGAGCTAGCTCCCTGCTCGCCCAGCTCAACCGCTCTTGAGTTGAGGGCTCCTCCTCCGTCTGTTTTAAAGCACACTCCCAAGAACTCCCCTCCGAGATTCCCCTTGGGGAGTTTTTTGTTTGGCTTCATGATAGAGCCTCACATCTTCGGGGTCAGCCAGGACCCTTCAGAAATCCTGGAGTGCTCTCACAATGCAGCCAGACTTCTCTGACATCTCCTGTGTGTCACAGCACAAATGCGTGTCCTTGAATGGGGGAGCCATGTCTTTCTAACCCATGGAGTGACTGGCGGGCCACAGGCTTTTTAACCCTTCCATGGATGCACTTTGCACTTACTAGTTAGGCAGTGGTATTGAAACTTTAGTTGGCATTAAAAAAAAACTGAAGTAGTTTTAAAATATGAATTTTAGACCCGGTGTCCTGATTTTCTTATTTAAGTCAGTCATACACCGAGTACAGGTAAGTCTTCTCAACAGTCCAGCTGGCTGGCGGGCTTTCACCGACATGTCAGCTGTCTTCGACCAATCTGATTCTTCTCTTATTTTCGGGGAAAAAAAACAAAAGCAAATACGTAAACGTTTATACAAAGTCTCGTTAGTTAATGCAATTCTGCGGTACAGATCTGTTCTTACTGCTGTTCTCCTGTATTGCTTTCATAAGCTTACCAAGGAGAGTGTCCAACCATTTCAAACCCACCTCCAGAATGAGTCGCAATGGAGACTAGTCAGAAGGACGTCCTGGCGACATCTGTGCACACATTTGCAGAGGATGACTGAAAGAGTGTTATTTAGTACGTGTCTCCCTACTCTTGGCTTTCTGGAGTTTCCTCAGCCTCTGCATCGTTTCTGCTAATCAACTACAGAGAATACAGGCCAGTTCCCTAGAGTTCCCAACACCAGGGAGAAGAGAAGGGTCACAGAGAACCTACTGTACTGACGGGCTAGTCAACCGTCTAAGGAGGAAGTGAGGGGGCGGGTTTCCAGGAAGCTGGTGGACACCTGTGCAGACAGTGAGAAGGCGAAAGGCATCATCTATTCAGTGCACACTCAGCCTTATACCGCAGGGTGCTCCTGGACCTGTGTGTGTCTGCATCACAGTGATGTGTGCAACAGGGCGTGCTCTGCAGTCTCTCCTGGACAGCAGGCTCTTTTAGGATGGGGCCTGGGATGGACAGTGGGGATCTGCCACATACTGGCTGTGCGGGCTGGGCAGCAACCTAAACCTCAGCTTCCTCGTCTACAGAACGGGATAATAGCTCCTCCTGACGGATGGCCCTCATGAACTGCCGAGCAAACCGGCATTGCCGGTGTTTGTTGGTTCTCAACATATTCTTCAGCGGGGGGTGCCTACTTCAGCTGGCGATAAATAGCAGGAAAATAAGGATCTCACGATAGCCATCTTGCCACAGCTGGCCTCTAGCTCCAGCCAGCCAGGCCCTGTGGAAGAGAGATGACAGGAGCAGTCAGCTTCCTGCTGAGGGCTCTATGTAGCTGCCAACAGCTCTGAGAGATGCTAGCCCAGCTGTGCTCCTGGCCCTGGAGCTGGAAGTCCCTCCTCCGGGTCCACCCTCCTGTCTTCTCCGCTCTTGAGATCTCAACAACCCCTGGAAAGACTGTGTGACAAAAAAGAGAGCCAGAGGGAAGCTACCAACAGCAAAATCTTCTCCTAAGTTGTACTCCTATAGTTGGCCTGGGGCACTGCTGCCAGACTTTTATTAACAGATCTTGCTCACTCGTGTCTCAGTTCAGATGCTACATCCTGAGGTCTGAAGAGAACGAATTCTTCCATTTGCAGCATACTGGCTGCAGCCACCGCCCTTTGAACGATGCCAGCCTCAATGACTAACTGGGAAGGAAAGCAACTAGGGAGGGGAATGGGATCCCCAGATATGAACAGTGTCCCCAACGATCTAAAAGCTCTGTCTTGGAACCCGGCTATCCCTAAGCAACTCCTTTGGCCCAGGGCCACATCCAAAGCTCTTTTCCTCAGTGTGGAAGGGCCCAGAGGAAACCGTGCATCTCAACCCAGCTCCTGATTGGGAACCCAGTCAGAACAGGAGACTAGGAATAACTTCTCCTTTCGAGAAAGTCTTCACATGGACTTAAAGGCTAACTTAGTTTTCATGGTCATATCAGTCTTGGATAAGGGACAGGAGACTAAGGAGCACAAGGGGTCACAGGAGGTAACCCCTGTCAACCAACTGTCCAAAGCACTTCCATGCACAGAGGACATGTCGGAACTGTGACTCGGGCACTGCACACTCTGAGTCTACACAGAAAGCTTAGGTGTTCTTGTCAAATTCACATAGCACAGAAGTAGCAGCCGTGAATCCTAACCCYAAGGTCTATTTCAAATTCTGTGAATCTCTCTAATGCAAAGAGTCCCWTTACATTCAAGTTAAGTTAATGTTAAGTACAAGTTAAGAGGAAGAGGGAGGGTGGTCAGGAGGAGCTGAAGGGGTTTACAGCCCCGTGGGAAGAGCAACAATGTTGGCCACCCTGAAGCCCCAGGACTCCCAGGGACTAAACCAAGGGGCACACATGGTTCCAGCCAAAAATGTGGCAGAGGAAGGCCTTGTTGGGCCTCAGTGGGAGGAGTGGTCCTTGGTCAGGTAAAGGCTCAATAGAGGTCCCAACAAAGGGAAATCGAGGGGGGAAAGGGGAGTGTTTTGGGGGGAGGGGCATATACGTGGAGGCNCATCACCCAACTGTGACTAACCGCATCTGCCTGAGGTAGAAGAGAGGCCGTTATCCTCACCCCACATATGGAACAGTCTCTGTCTCTCTGCATCTTGTTCTCTCTCTCTCTCTCTCTCTCTCTCTCTCTCTCTCTCTCTCTCTCTCTCTCTCTCCTCCCCCCCCCCATGCTATAGAGAAGGAGGGACTCACAGTGTCCAGCCTCCTTCATATCAGGCCCTCACGTCCTACATTTGCATAGATGAGCAGTGCCTGGGCTTGGCCCAGAAGCCGCAGGGCTGCCCTGACTTGGAAAATGTCAGCATGATCGTCCAGGACAGAGGCTGGACCACCTTCCCAATAGAGCAATGCTTCCTAATCCCCCCTCCGAGTTCTCACAACCCAAGGGAGACTGACAAGTCTCTTCTCACTTTTAAAGCCGGTTCCCTCAGCCACGCCTATTTCTCTTGGCTTCAACTCAAAATGGATAAATATGAAATCTCCAGCAGAATTTATTTTCTGACAGCAAATTTCTTCCCACTCCGTGGACGCGAGGCAGTCTGAAACTGCCAAACATCCAGAAAAGCCCTTGAGCTATAAGAAATGCACATGTTTGTAACGAGACATTATCAGGCTGATGGAGGGCTCATTTGTGGCTTTTCCTCTGTTGTCTATACAAACCGCAGTCATTGAAACTGACTTTGGGGAGCCCCTTCCTTCGCTGACTTACCGGGTTATCTGTAGCTCGAGTTCCGTCCTCAGACTATGATGTCAAAACAGTTCATGTGGCACTTTAGAAGCCCCAAAAGTACAAGTTGCCAAGACAACGATTCACAGACAGCTTTTTGTGTCCTGATGCCAGCCAGGGCCATCCATCTAAATATAAATTGTGGCTCAGTGCAATGGATGGATTCTCTGCCACACATGGGTCTCCCGATAAACACACCCTCCTCCTCCTCACAGCTTACAGGGCCTTCCTGTCTCTGAGGGCACGGCCCCTTGTTTGACTTCCTTTGATCCACCTGTGCATTCAGACCCCAAGGTCAGCTTTCCACCACACACACACCCTTGCTAGGTTCAGGGCTATCTCCACCAAAAAAAGCTCATTTGGTGAGCCAACCCGTTCATGAAGTGTTGGTCACTATGAGACAAGGAGGTCACAGCCCCGAATGGAGCAAAGTGTGTCTTCACAGAGACCTCACAGTCTAGAGAAGAGACAAACTTGGGCACGATGGGGCCTCTGTCAAGTGCAGAATCAGCAGAGGAAGCAGAGCAAAGAAGATGGCACCCAGGACTCCGGCGGGAAACCCAGGGTTGCTCGAAGGGCCATGTAACAAGAGTACGCAGCCAAAACCCACCCGCGACCAGCATGCCCTCGGAACAGGTTGACCTTGGCATTTATGACCAGCACCCGGTTTTGAGGAAAATGGATCATAGCCAAAAGCAGGGGGCTGACCCTCTTCTACATCTGCGAAGCTGAATCCATTCCAGCTGGTTTACATCTCTAAGATCCCACCTAGCTGAAAATGTGATCACCGTACTTAACAGTCATTCTTGCCCCCACCGCAAAAACATGTCTAGTAAATTTCTTTTAAAAGCTGTCTCTGCCTTAACCCACACAAAGCTCTTCATGAAGGGTACCAACACCTGTATGCCCTCGGGAGTGCAATGACATGAGCTAAAAATTCTAAACGTTCAGAATCATCTTACTTCAAGTTGCTCACAAATTTCTAAATTCCCTTTCCTCATCTTCCAGCTCGGCAGAAGTTGCACGTCCCAGCCTCTTACAGAGGCCCGCAAAAGGGGGGACACAGCGCCACCTGCTGCCTGTGCGGGGGAAGAGTCTGTCCCTCCACGGAGCACCACGGGGTTCTAGGAAATACCTACATTTTCCAAAGCAAAAGTCATAAAGGAATACGCAAGATTGACTTGACGCTGTATGAATTTTAACATTCATTTTTATTTTTCCTAATGGCTTACGCAAATGTCATCTAATTTCAGGCCAAAGTAAATCTGGAAATTTAAGTACTAGTTTATAATGTTATAATCGATTCATATCATTTTGTCTTTCACCCTAGTTAGAATTCTCTCTTCTGCATTCCATTCACGTTCCATAACATTAATGCCATTGCAGACGCTGAAACAGCTGCAAACGTAAAGGAAACTACTGAACAGGTAAAAAATATGTTCAAAGAATGTTCCAGAAGAAACAGCATCTTAGAACGATTCCAGTAAAAGAGAATTTATTGAAAGTATATTTTTTTCAAACAATGCATTCTGATTATGGTTTCTCCCGGACTCCTCCCAGAAAACACTCAAATCCACCTCCGTTCTTTCTCTCTCATTAGGCTATAGACAGGCATTCATAACAACAACAAACAGTAAACTAAAAACAGAAAAAAAACTTAATAAAAATACCATAAACACCTATAGACACAGAGACACATGCGTTTGCAAAACACAGAAACCCCATAAAAACACAAAATCAGAAATATATATATGTATATATATGCAMAAGGACCAGTAAGGTAATAAAAATAAACAAATAAACAAACCCTGACAAAAGATTATGAGACAAAGAACCTCAAAAAGGCCACTGAGTTCATTTTGTGTCAGTCGCCCACTGCAGAGCACAGAGCCGGCCCTTAAGAGTGGTTTGTGTACCCACTGAGACTCCGTGAAGAAGACTGACTTTTCGCCTGTGAGCAGCTGGCCATTGGAGATAGTTTCTGGCTTAGGGCGTCCACTTCCGTGGGGTCCACTAGGACCCCATCTGACCCAGACCTGCGCAGTCCCGTGCTTGGCGTTTCATTCTGTGTCGGCCCAGCCATGTTTAGAAGACCTTGGTTCCTTGCTGTCCTCCATTGCCCCTGGCTCTACAGTCTTCCCACCTCCTCTTCCACGGGGTTCCCTGAGCCCCGAGGGGACGGGATTGGATGCGGACAGCCCACTTAGATCTCCGCACTCTGCACTTTGCCCAGCTGTGGGGACTGAAAGCAAGTGCTGTGTGCGAAGTCTTGCTTTCCTAAGCCAATTTGCACTGTTGGCAGATATTCCTTCTTCACTAAATCCAATATTTAACTCCATTTTAATGAAGTCTGTTCGCGCAACAAATAGCAAGACGCAAGTACTCTTTCGCCTACGAATCAAACGTGCTCTTTAGAATGAACCATCAACCAAAGAGCATACATGGGCTGGACCTGGGCCCTCCTGCACATATGAAGCAGAAGTGTGGCTTAGTCTTCACACAGATCCCAAAAACACTGGAGCAGGGACTCTCTCTGACTCCGTTGCCTGCCTGTGGATCCTGTTCCCCTAACTGGGCTGCCTCCRCTGGCCTCAGTGGGAGAGGATGTGCCTAGTCCTGCAGTGACCTGATGTGTCAGAGTGGATTGGTACCGGGGGCGTGGGGGTGTGTGTGGGGAGTTCGCCTTTCCCAGAGGAGAAATGGAAGGGGTGGGGGAGGGACTTTATGAGAGGGGGACTGGGAAGAGAGGAGGCGCCAGGATGTAAACAGAATAAATGAATAAATAAATAAACAAATAAGTAGGGAAAAGGGTTTTCTTCAGGTCTATATACTGGANAAGGACCAGTAAGGTAATAAAAATAAACAAATAAACAAACCCTGACAAAAGATTATGAGACAAAGAACCTCAAAAAGGCCACTGAGTTCATTTTGTGTCAGTCGCCCACTGCAGAGCACAGAGCCGGCCCTTAAGAGTGGTTTGTGTACCCACTGAGACTCCGTGAAGAAGACTGACTTTTCGCCTGTGAGCAGCTGGCCATTGGAGATAGTTTCTGGCTTAGGGCGTCCACTTCCGTGGGGTCCACTAGGACCCCATCTGACCCAGACCTGCGCAGTCCCGTGCTTGGCGTTTCATTCTGTGTCGGCCCAGCCATGTTTAGAAGACCTTGGTTCCTTGCTGTCCTCCATTGCCCCTGGCTCTACAGTCTTCCCACCTCCTCTTCCACGGGGTTCCCTGAGCCCCGAGGGGACGGGATTGGATGCGGACAGCCCACTTAGATCTCCGCACTCTGCACTTTGCCCAGCTGTGGGGACTGAAAGCAAGTGCTGTGTGCGAAGTCTTGCTTTCCTAAGCCAATTTGCACTGTTGGCAGATATTCCTTCTTCACTAAATCCAATATTTAACTCCATTTTAATGAAGTCTGTTCGCGCAACAAATAGCAAGACGCAAGTACTCTTTCGCCTACGAATCAAACGTGCTCTTTAGAATGAACCATCAACCAAAGAGCATACATGGGCTGGACCTGGGCCCTCCTGCACATATGAAGCAGAAGTGTGGCTTAGTCTTCACACAGATCCCAAAAACACTGGAGCAGGGACTCTCTCTGACTCCGTTGCCTGCCTGTGGATCCTGTTCCCCTAACTGGGCTGCCTCCRCTGGCCTCAGTGGGAGAGGATGTGCCTAGTCCTGCAGTGACCTGATGTGTCAGAGTGGATTGGTACCGGGGGCGTGGGGGTGTGTGTGGGGAGTTCGCCTTTCCCAGAGGAGAAATGGAAGGGGTGGGGGAGGGACTTTATGAGAGGGGGACTGGGAAGAGAGGAGGCGCCAGGATGTAAACAGAATAAATGAATAAATAAATAAACAAATAAGTAGGGAAAAGGGTTTTCTTCAGGTCTATATACTGGAKTTCTAACACAGATGGTACAGAGCTTGTATGTTACGACCAGGGAGGAGGATAGAAGTCACACGTTCAATGATTGCCCCAGCATGTCTCAGATGTCTAGGTAACATCGACCCTCAGATTCGGATCACTACTGTGATGGTAACCTGTTCAGCAGTGCCCAGAGGTGGCCTCCTGCAGTCACTGTCTCCTAACATCAATTTGTCAGTATTTTACTAAATTTCCATTCTTATCATTGGTGATAGAAGAACAGCAGGAGGTGATTATGCCTTTTTAAATTACATATATTTCCAAAATATTCATTGAGAAAAGGATGCTAATAATAAGACCTTAGAAATAGCTACTGCTTAGTTTCTTCCTAAACTGAAACAACTTCATCGATTTCATCCCAGTATTTAGGAAACTAAAGGGTAGATACATTGGTGGGGATTCAGAGGGAGTGCTGTGCCTTAAAATATGATTTTCAACTGCACAGAAGTATGTTCATAACAGAGACAAGTGTCTTGCTTAATTTTTATTGCTGAAAGACACCGTGACCAAGGAAACTTATAATAAGAAAGCATTTAATGTGAGCCTCAGYGTTCCAAAGCAGTAGCGTCTGTGACCATCCTGGTGGGAATCACGGCAGCAGACAGGCGGGCATGGTACTGGGGCAGGACCTGAGAGCCTACATCTTGACCCACAAGCATGAGGCCGAGAGGGCTAACTGGGAACGGCGTGGGTTTTTTGAAACCTCAAAGCTCATCCACAGTGACACAGCTCCTCCAACAAGGGCAGACGTCCTAATCCTTCCTAAACAGTTCCACCAACTGGGGACCAAACGTTCAAATATACACAACCTACGGGGGGGGGGGGGGGGCATGTTCAGTCAAACCATCACAAAGAAATTTGATCCAACTTTCATACAGGCTACGTTTATGAGAAGTCAGGTCAGACCAGTGTCTTAGAGGCACATTTAATAGAATGCACTGGCTAGGATATTGATTAGAGGCTGACCATTCGTTTATCTTGCCACTTAGCCCAAATGCCCGTAAAAATACCTAAGACAGTCAACTTAAAGGGGAGGAGAGATTAATTTGGCTTATGGTTTTAGAGGTTTCTGTCTAGAGCCATTGGGCCCAACCCTGGTGAGGCCATGACAGGCAGAACATTCTTGAAGGAGCACGTGGTGTTGTGGGAAAAATAAAAAATGAACCTGCACGATCCTGCACTAGTACCAGCAATCAACGGGCCCCAGGGTTCCCAATGGGTGATCTCACTCAGAGGTCTCTCGGCTAACCATCTCTCCAGTAGGGATCCCGCTATCATGTAACACCCACCACCACCACCATCCTGTAGACCAGGCTGGCCTCGAACTCAGAAATCCGCCTGTCTCTGCCTCCCAAGTGCTGGGATTAAAGGCATGTGCCACTGCTGCCCAGCTTATCCCAATATTTCTAACCTTGTGGAATCATAGCTACTTGTGGCTGGAAAATGCCATGCGGGTACACATCAGCAGTCATCTCCTTCCTCCTCCTACCCTGAGATGCTCTTCGACTCTTAGCTCCGCCTCCCTTTTCCCTGTCCAATCACAGGCCTCCCACTGCCCTAATGTGATTGGACAGGAAAAATCCTGCACCCATGTGATATAGGATGTCTGTATACTTCGTGGTACTGAGGAGGTGAGATGGAATCAGGAATATAGCCTTCAACAACACCCTTCCCAAATGACTTCAAGGATATACCTCCAGTGAGGTATATCTTGGTGATATACCTCCAAAGACCTATCTTCCTTCTACCATAGCTCTTAATTTACCAGAAACCATCAGCTGTCCATAACTCCTCAGTCAGGCATGGGGGACTCATAATACAAAGCACAACTCCACAGTCAGTGCAACCCGTGACAGGGTCCCAAGGAATCTTAATAAACACCAAGATTATGGGGAGGAAGAGAGTTTTCATATCTTGGTGATAGTAATAAGTTTACCCCCAGGGTTTGTAAGCTCCCTGGCCATGGGTCTTGATCAGATTTGCAGTGCCAGACATGTGTTTCCTTCAGTGTAGTGACTTAAATCAGAAAACAGTTGGTTGCCCAGATACTATTCATGCCACTATTGCTCCTCTGGGTATATTTTGTCATTATTGATGCTCACAGGGTTCCCAATTGTGTAGGACTATTTACGACCTCCTCCTCACCCCAGAAGTCTGCATATGCTTTTCTAGTGTTCTGAGAGCTAGACAGCTTTCTTTAAAACAGTTCATAATAAAGGGATAGACTCTGTGAATGAGTCCACGGATACTTGCGAGTATCTCTGCAGTCATGGCATAATTTGAGGATGAAGAGACCAAAAGAAAATGTCTAGAGCTTGCATCTCACACCTTAACACCTCCTGGCAAGAGTTTGAGAACACCAGTGTCAGCAACTGGGAAAATAAAACATGGGCCTGGAGAGATGTCTCAAGGGGGAGAGCATGTGTTCTTGCTGAAGACCTTGGTCATCTCTTAGCACCCACATGATGGCTCACAGCCATCTGTAACTCCAGGTTCAGGGAACCTGGTGACCTCTTCTGACCATCAGGCATGTGCATGGTGTGCATACCCACATGCAGGAAACAACATAAAATAATCAAATAAAAACCGTTTAAAAGAAAATATGTGTGCCACAGCCAATAGTCCCATTGGTCCTGTCGTTTGAAGTTGGTACTTCTTTTATTTGTACATATCCTTGGGATACAGTATGATATGAGACTCAATGTATAGCGATCGCATCAAGACCTTTAATGGTTTGCCTCCTGAAGCATTGTGGTTTCTTTGTGTTAGAAAACTGAGCTTTTCTGTTCTGGCTCTTTAGTGTGTGTGTGTGTGTGTGTGTGTGTGTGTGTGTGTGTGTGTGTGTGTGTGTGTTGTGGCCACCCAACTGTGATAAGGGCACTCCAATGTAGACCTTCCTCTAACTCTGTCATAGGCTAACTGTGAGAGGCTGTTAGCCAGCCTTCCTCTACCACCACACCACCGGAGCATTTCTAATGTCTATGATTTGACTCTCTGTGCATACAAAGTCAACTATTTTAGCTTCCATGTGTAAGTGAGGGCATGTAAGGTGGGTGAGTACTTCATTCAACACTCCTGTTCCACCAATACTGCACCAATGACATTGTTACTTCTTGTGGCTAAAAATATATTCCACTGGATATAGGTAGGTAGGTAGGTAGGTAGGTAGGTAGGTAGGTAGGTAGAGAGAAAGGGTGGAAGAGAGAGAGAGAGAGAGAGAGAGAGAGAGAGAGAGAGAGAGAGAGAGAGATAAACATATAAACAGACAGATGATAGGTAGATAGATAATAAATAGAAAAACATAAACAGATAAATAGAAAAACAGATAGACATATAAACAGATGATAGATAGATAGATAGAAAACCAGATAAACAGAAAAATAGACAGACAGACAGACAGACAGACAGACAGACAGACAGACAGGCAGGCAGGCAGGCAGGCAGATAGATAGGATTTCCTTTAACTATCAATCAATGAAAACCTAGGCTGATTTCATACCTTAGCTATTAAAGATGGTGCTTCGTTTCTTTTGTTTCTTAATGTATATGAGTGTTTTGCCTGCACGTATGTGTGTGCATCACGTGCACGCATTGCCCACAGAGGCCAGAAGAGGACGTTGCATCTCCAGGAACTGGAGTTATAGATAGTTATAAGCATCCAGTAGGTACTGGGCATTACACCTGGTTCTGGAAGAGCAGCCAGTGCTCCATGCCCCCATGAAATTGATAGTTCTTAAAAGAACTACAAATTATATGGTATCTTTTGTTTACTTCTGATTAACTTATTTTTATTCACCGTAAGTTTATTCATTTTATAATTCATTAAATATACCATTGTTGATAATTCATTGAATTATATATTTTACCTGTTTTCAGAAATCTGTTATTTGAGGTTTTCTAAACTTAGTATTTTTATATTTCAAATAAAATTTTCAGTTGCACTGAAATATTTTTTAGGAATTCTGAAAATTTGTTGTTGTTGTTGTTGTTTTTAAACTATTTTGTTTAGTACGTAGGTTCCAGCATTTGCTTCACTTAAAACCAAAATACATACATGCCACAACATCAGGGGTGGAACACTTCTTCTGGTGTGTGAGACCATGTTGAAATAGCAGGTGAAGAACAATGACCTTTGGCCTACTCTCCAGGCTAAAGTAGGGACTATCGAAGTTATAAATGGGTAGCCAGTCGTATTGTCTCACTAAAATCTAGCTTGAAACAATGTTCAGCCATAAACCAAGCCTAACAGAGTCCTTATTTCCCCCACAATGAACAATAAATATTTTTAAGTATTCACCTTCAAAAGATGTTTCTAAAAACAGTGTGGTAGTCCTGACTTCATCCCCTGCACTAGACATGCCCCCATGTCTGCACAGAAAGCCTAGCTCTGTACCATCCTCCCTGTGTCCACCGCAGCATCCCCTCTCTAACCTCTGGGCCCCTTTCCTTTTTAACACAAAAGATGGTTTCGATGAGATGGCTCCTGACCTCCCACACAGCCCTCGGGACTTCCTCTTTGCTCTGTCGCYGCAGATGGATTCCAGGCAATGTTCAAAACTGCAGTCAGTCTCCTTGCCCCCTTGGATTCACTCACAAGGCTGTGTGAACGAATGCTAGGGAGCCTTAAACCTTGCCCTTACGGGTTATAAAACATGTTTGTAGTATCAATATCTTTAATACGATGAGTCCTCAAGCAAGGAGATTTCGGATACAGCATGGTGATTAGCGAGGAGTTTTGGCGCAAGCCTGGGAAGGCAACGGACTGAGCAGGCAATGAGCTGGCCAACCAGAGAGTGGTGGGGCAGGGGTGACTTTCAAATCCTTCCCCCAGGGTCTACAGTTCAGCCACCACTTCCAAAGTTCAAACACGCATGCCCACTGGCTACATGAGTCTGCTCTCCCAACACGTCACAAAACGTCCAAACATTAAGCAGAACTGGCTATTTCTTAGATGAAATCTTACCCTAGAGCTCTGAGGTTTAAACAAGAACTTTGGGGGGAGGTGTCAGGAATCAAACCCAGGACCTTGAGAAAGCACAACAAATACTCTACCAATGTGCAGCACCTGTAGTCCCAGAATTGGAGCTCTGAAGAGGACTGGCCCACGTTACAGTTTCCTAAAGTCTCAAACTCATGGACACATAAAAACTTTGCATCCCAAGTGCCCAGGATTGAAGGTTACAGTCCCAAGACCACAGACCCAAGCAACAACTTCCACAGTGAACACCCAGTCTCTTGCTACAGTGTATAAGATAGAATGGGGGCAGGGCAGGGGAGTGAGAAAGGAAGGAAGGCTTGGCTTATTCTCTGTTCGTCAGCAGTAAGAGTCAAGGGGCTGGAGAGATGGCTTCCAGAGGACCTGAGTTCGGGTCCCACTTTGGGCAGCTTATGACTGCCTATAACTCTATCTCCAGAAAATAGTGTTCTCTGAGCTCCCGGGTACACTCACACATATGCACTTAGCACCACAAAACACACACATAAATAAAAGTCACAAAAGCTTTACCAAAGAGAAAGAAAGGGGGAGAGACAGAGAGAGAAGAGAAGACATGAGTGTGTGTGAAATCAAAGTGTTTATAGTATGAGACTGTCAGGGGAAAAAAAAAATCCCCAAACAAAACAACAAGGCGGGCTGGCTTTGCCTTTCCCCACCGTGTATGGGAAATAATTAGCCTGAGGGCAGTATCCCATGGTGGCATTAAAGAAGAAATGACACCGAATGCTGTGTCAGCCTAGAACACAGCAGGGAACCAGGGAAGTGCTCCACCAGAAAGGAACTGGCCTACGCCTCAATCCTGGACTTCCCAGCCTCCACACCTGAAAGACAAGTAATTTCTGAGGCACACAGCCTGTGGCGTTTCATCACAGTCACCCAAACTGTCTTGGACAGAGCTAGGCTAATTCCACTCCCTGACCGAATTATAACATCTTCAAGGGACTCATTCTTGTCACTATGTTCTCAGCCCTTAGCTGCCACTGGACAATCACATATTTGCATTAGCAAGCAAGGGAGGGAGCGAATGTGTGAATGAGTGAATGATTTCCCCAGTCCTTGACTAGAATGTGGCATAATCTCAGCTAGCCCAGATGCTAGTTGAAAACTATACAGAAACGTAGGGATATGTTTAACTTTCAACTTCTTTTTAAGGTTAAAAAGCTGCACAAATCTAATCTCCAAATGGCTATTTTAAGTGCCACATCCTCTATTATTATCTACAACAATCACAAAATATAAATGTGAACCCCCACCTTTCTGCTCTCTCACCTGTTGAGGAGAGCCCTGCACTTGTATTTTGATGCTAATTCCACTCCTCAGAGGGGCTGCAGATGAGGAGTTGCCTTGTGAACCTTCTCCCCACCTTAACTTTTCAAATAAAGGCTTGAACCAATGGTTGGGCAGGGGGAAGGGAGAGGAGCTGAGAGAGGGGGGAGGGGGTTCAACAGGACAGAGAGGAACTAAGAGGGACTGAAGGAGAGGCTACAGAGAGAGAAGCTCGTGGCCTGGAGAAACCTCAAGTTATATGGGATAATATAGATGGAAATAGAGTAGTGTAGTCGGAGATCTGCCCAATCTAGGCTTATAGCTTGTTTTGTTACTGATTGAGTTGAGATTCCTTTTACCGGGGAATTGGGTTGGAAACAAAGTGGCAACAAAACTCACCCACATGGGTAGATGCATCTCCCCACCCTGAGCACTCTAGCCCTCTCCAAACCTTCTCCAAACCAGGAGACCAGCATGGACTGAGGAAAGAGCAGTCTCTTGTGCAGAACTCCTCGGCACCTCAGTTCTCAGAAGGGGAGCACGCTGGCTTTGGGTAATGATCCAGCTGACTCCATAGAGAGAGAGAGAGCTCAGCCCCATTCCTTGAGACTGATGAAAGTATGTATGTTTTTCCCCCAAAGCTGTAACTGTAACTATTGCTGACAATGAAGGCTAAACGGGCCAGAGATGAGAAATAGCTTGGAGATCCTGAGGTTTGGACTCATCAGAGGCAATTATTCTAACAGAGACCACCTCGGGTCTCTGAGAGAGCCTGCTTCCTTCMAAGTAAACACATCGACAGCCCTCCTGTAATTGAGGAGAAGTCTCCTGGATCACAAATCCATCTCATAATTACCCTAGGACTTCTCTGAGAAAGTGTAGACATAATTTCCTCTGTGTGTGATTTCCAAAAGGACAAGAGTCCAAGCCAGTGTTCTCTAAATGCTCCCCATTGATCGTCTCAGTCTACAGTGTGTTGATTTTTCAGCCCAGAGTGTATAAGGTGAAGGAAACAATAACCAAATATAGAAAATATCGATCTGCAACCATTGATTCAAGGCCCCACGGTGTGAAAAGATTAGTTACTTTTAAGGGAAGTACCGAAGGTGACTTTCAACTTCTTTTTATTGACTAACACAGACCAGATAAACCTTTCTGTTCAAAGCCAGGCACTCCTCAGAAGCCACTGTGAACAACCGTTTCCTTGGTTGAGAGCAACACTGCATTAGGCTTAAAAGTGAATAGTACTTGAGTATGTGTCCAACCCAGGGCGTCAAAGACACTGGAGATGTATTCTCTCTCTGAGCTGCACACACTCTCAGCCCAAAACCTAGGTAACGCAGTCATCATGTTTCAAAAAATATATACGCATTATATATATATATGTGTACATATACATATATGTATTTGTTATATATTATGCTTATATATAATGGCACATATATGATTATACATATCAAATGATTTATGATGTTTTGATTTAATTATACATCTACTGTTTATTATGCTCTGGCAAGAGACCCAGTGAGTAAGTGTGTGTGTGTGTGTGTGTGTGTGTGTGTGTGTG
>BDUI01011853.1:28287-39047 GCA_002335545.1 Apodemus speciosus
ATGTTCATAGCAGCCTTATTTATAATAGCCAGAAGCTGGAAAGAACCCACGTGTCCCTCAATGGAGGAATAGATACAAAAAAATGTGGTATATATACACAATGGAGTACTATTCAGCCATTAGAAACAATGTATTCATGAAATTTTTAGAGAAATGGATGGAGCTGGAGAACATCATACTAAGTGAGGTAACCCAGTCTCAAAAGAATATACATGGTATGCACTCACTGATAAGTGGATATTAGCCTAGAATCGTGGAACACCATAGACACAATCCATCTATCAAATGCTGTCCGACAAGAAGGAAAAAGTGGACCCTGGTTCTGGAAAGGCTCAATGCATTGGTGTAGGGGAATACAAGAACAGGGAAGTGGGAAAGGGGTGGAAGGGGGAACAGGGGGAGGGAAAAGGGCATGTGGGACTTTTGGGGAGCGGGGAACCAGGAAAAGGGAAATGAAATGTAAATAAAGAATATATCCAATAAAAAAAAGGCAGTATTGATTGGATCAACTTTTATCATTGGTTTAAAATATCTCCTTTAATCTTGCATGTGCCGTCAAATGTACTTGGATTTAATTTTGAGCTCTTTGAAAAATCCTGTTGCTGTTTCTATTCCTTAACCACTTATTTCTATTGCTATAAGTTTATAATGTATTTTTAATATTGGTGTTAGTATTCCCATTATTCACAAAATAATTTTAAAATTCTTTCTTTCTTTCTTCCTTTCTTCCTTCCTTCCTTCCTTCCTTCTTTCTTTCTTTCTTTCTTTCTTTCTTTCTTTCTTTCTTTCTTTCTTTCTTTCCATTTATGTGTATGCATGTGCACCTTCCTGGTTTGATGTGCATTATGTATATGCATGTACCTGTCAGTGTTGATTCCTTGGAACTGGAGTCACAGGCAGTCAAAAGCCTCCTGCTTTAGGTGCTAGGAACAGAACTCAGGTCCTCTGAAAAAGCAGTAAGCACTATCCACTACTGAGCCATCTCTCCAGCTCCTGAAACATTTTCCYGAAACTTTTTAAAATGCTTTTAGTAAACTGTAAAATTATCATATCTCATATTAAAAATATACTGTTGCAATTTTGATTAACCCTTGCAAATTATTTTGAAGGCAGGCACAAAGCATTAGGTATAGAGTTAAACAATCAAACAAAACCCTAAAGGGCTCCAACCATGAATACCTGTTAAAAAGATGACATATTACAATATACTTAACAGTGATTATATTATGGTATGTATCACTCAGGACAGAAAGGATATGCTGGTCTAATCTGCCTTGCAGTGGAGGACTTTCCCCAAACAGCACTGGTAGCAGAGACAGGAGGATAGCTGGGGTTGTTGGGCTGCCCATTTACCTTCCTTCCAAATTCATTTCCGAGATCTGCCCCAATAGACAAGATGGAGAGTGATAGGCACAACAACCAATGCATTTCTCAAGCTTCTGAGTATAAGGACAGAACCCCCCCCCCCATACACACACCACATGCATATAACCTCCCATATCATATGCACATAAGGCCCCCCACATGCATATAACCCCCATGCCACGTGTACATAAACCCTCCCCCCACACAAAGCAAAAGAATGTCACAGAGGATGACAGTGTTGGATGTCTAGTCTCTGTGTGTATGCAACATAAAGAGGCATAATAGGACCTGTTTAAATAGGAAATATGAACAGAAATGCATGAAAATGATAAAGAAACAATTTAGGGTTGTGGTTACTTGCAGTGACCAAGGGACAGGACACAGCCAACAGGTAGGCACGAGTACTTTTCCCTCAGCTGAGACGGTGTGTTTCTTAAGGATAAGATAAAAAAAATGTACAGCATTACTTTCTGTATATTCATCTGCTTGTCACTGATGCTGATAATTGTTTTTTAATTTAAAAAGTCTGCTGAGTTCATAAATTATCCTCAGATAGAAAGACAGCCTTGTTCTCAGATGAGCAACGTTCTATCGTGATTTGTGTTCTCTGCGTCTCCTCATCTGAGGATGGATGATCATGTCCCTCAACACATTGTGTCAAGACTCTTTAAATATTTATGCAATTATCAGCTCTCGAAACTGCAAACATTATACCAGGGTTGAAATGGACAAATGTTTGCCTAATTGTTTAAAGACGAGAGCCTTATCTATTGGTGAAATCACAGAGCATGAAATGGATTTGATTAGATAAGTTTAAAAACAGTCTTAGTGTTACTAAAATGTCGTAATGGAAAGTTAAGTGTCAAATGATAAAATAGAACAATAGATACAATACTATCATAAAAKATTTATATATGCAACTGTGCTACCTGTACATAGATGTTTGCATCAACCAATGAAAAACAACAAAACAAACAAACAAACAGGCTAACAATATCTGCCCCCAAACAACCCTAACACCCTCATGTACAATGAGGTCCTAAAAATGTGAACAGCAAATTACCTGAAGGATGAATACAGATAGTCATTCAGCAAACAAAACAAGCTTAATCTTATTAAAGTCATTGGAGATGAAGAGGTGAATAGTTTAAAAACTGGCTGAATAAGGAAGATTAAAGGAGATATAGAAATACTGTCAAGAACCATAGCATGTACTCTCACACATTGCTAAATTAAAACTTTTGGAAGGCAATAAGGAACTATCTTCTGTGCCATAAAACAAGTCATTTTAAAAGTACTATTCCTTCTACAGTGCCATCCACTGTTAGTTTTTGTGGATGTTAGTTTTCGTGGAAGTCCATCTGAGTTTTTATGTTCATCTCCACAAACTCAAGGACAATGGTTTAATCAATACGCTCTCTTCTTGAAACTGTTTTCATTGCACTCCTAGTCCTTACATCTCTGCTGTTCTCAGCCCTGTCCTCCAGGTTATGGAGAGTGAAGGCAGACTTGATTTGACGTCAATGTATGTAACAGTACATAAGATGGGGTGACACTGCAAATCTCTGGAAGCTGCTGCCTGCCATGCCTACTTTGCTGGTGACCTACTGTTGGCTTGTCTGTTCTTGTGATCCTTTCACCTTTTTCCATCTGGAAGATGGAAAACTTGATCTTGGAGATGTGGCTTTTACAAAGCGTGCCTAGACAGTATAAAAACTCCTGCAACAGAATGGGGCCAGGGAGGAACATTCCCTTTGTTCATGCTAAGAATATCAGCTTTACATTTTGGTCTGTTAAGTATTGAAGCAATGTGACCAAGTGCGTGTATCATAAATATTCCAACAATACCAGTTCTACCTCATGTGAGAGGGGATGGGGTTTTCCATGGAAGGGAATCATGAAGAGAGTGGTTAACCATAGGATAGGAAACTTGATTGACATTTGGCCTGATGAAGACTAAAGAGCCTGGAGTCAGAGGCCCTAGGGAGCAATGGAATCTTCTACTCTTGCTAGTGAACCACTCCTGATGTGTGGTCTGATGCATTGTGTTAAACACTTCCGAATCACTGACTTTCTCAGGAATCACTTCAAATTCTAGCAGCACAGGCAGCAGTAGCTATGAAGTCCTGCAGCTCGACTGTGATGGATTTGAGTTCATTTTGTATACAAAGTGGGTCAGGCTGGATAGACTCTGTGACATATAAAGGGTTGTGGCCCATCCTTAAGGCTAGGTTACGGCCTTCAGCAGAGGATATATGAGTTAACAGCTATGCTGGTCTGGGTGAGAAACACTATATAGCTAGCTCATTTGGGTGACCCTTTGTATCCCACAGAATGGAAACATTTCCAGAAACACTGGAGAGACATCCTTGGGAAAAAGCAAGTCAGGGAGCACCTGGACTCCTCTTTTAGGCATGATGATTTTTTTTTAGGGTTGCATTTTTTATTGGATATATTCTTTATTTACATTTCATTTCTCTTTTTCTGGTTTCCCCGCTCCCCAGATGTCCCATATGTCTTTTTCCCTCCCCTTGTTCCCCTAATTCATCCCTTCCCACTTCCCTGTTCTGGTATTCCCCTGCATTGCTGCATTGGTAGGCATGATGATTAAAGAGTGTGCGGTGTGATGCACTGATGAAGGGGTAATCTTGAACACTCTTTATATGCATAAGGAGAGCTTTGCTTCACTAACCCCCTAAAGGACTCTTAGGTAGACTGGGTTAAGGTCTAAAGAACTCCATGTCTTCATGTGACTCCTGGGTACTATATTCTAACACTTTTCTTTCTTTTCCCACAGATATTCATAAACAAGCCAAACACTGGCTAGCTTCCCTGCTCCACAACAATACCTTGGGCAGCCAGATGAMAACTATCCTTAAAATTTCTTTCTTTCTCTACATGACTGAAGATAATAGAGAGCTATAGAACTGAAAGATGTCCCAGGGCTTTCGGTCTCTTAAAATATGAAAAGTTGTTTGAATAGTCAGTTGCCATCTTTGGTCTTACTTTTCTAGATTCACAGATTCTTTACCATTCCCCCAGAGTCTTACAGAAACTGCAATGAGATCCACATACAGTTCCAGTGATGAACCTGGCTGTAGAGCCCAGTGTTTGGAGAGCACCAGGCTCTCCCTGGAAAGGGCTAGCCCAGAAGTAAATCACTCCAAGATGAGCATGAGCTTTTGTAATTTCTAAAGGACTCTCTTGTTTGGGCAGTGTGACAGTGACAGTTTCCAAAGCAGCTTCCCTGCTGGGCACGGTAATCAGAAGCTATTACAGGGAGCCCCCTGAGCGTGGAACCCAAGGGCTTTGACAAATCAGATAGGAAAAGGCTGAAGATGTGTGTCCTCACATTCTTCTTCAGGTGGATAAGGAGATTGTAGCTGGGATTTCCAAATGTCAGAAAAAGACATTCTTTCTCAAGTTTGGTCCCCAGTGGGGCTGCCAGGACAATTTAGAGTGTCATTTAGAAACACAAGTCAGTTGATAATAAATCCACTGCCGAGATATCTGCTAACTACTGCTGTTATATGAAAAAGGCATATCCAAATGGCTATGATCTAGTATGACAGGCCCCCAGGGGACCACTCTGACCTTAGGATCCAGGACATGTATCCTAATGTCTGCCCAAATGGGAACAAAGACCTAATTCATCAAACACCTAGTCAATAGCTCCAGGATCTGGGTAAGTTCACATATGGACTAACCTTGCTTTATGGTTTCTGCTTCTTGCTAACTGCTCTTGCAGTGTCAACTAGGATGTGGGGATTATTTGTGTGTGTGTGTGTGTGTGTGTGTGTGTGTGTGTGTGTGTGTGTGTGTGTGCGCGCGCGCGCATAAAAGGCAAACATGGATGAGACTTGGGGCTATATGATTTGGACAAGTTCTATTAGCTTTAAGAGTTTGTATGTTCTGAAGGACTGCTTTGTAACATTTGTCCTTGGAGTCAAAGATGAGAAGGAGGGCAGAATGGACTCAGCACTTCTACTAGTCCTTGGGGATCTTAAACTGTATTTCTTTCCACAATGGGACAGCATGTAATGCCCCTGCTGTTCACAGCAGTTTAGGCTAAGAGTAGATGGATGAGTAGGTTTTCCAAATATGAAACAAAACAGAGAGCCAAGCTCAAGGGTTTTAAATAACTGGTCCTGTCCTCATAGTTTGTAAGTGGAAGAGCAAGCAACCTAATCAATTTTATGTCATTTTAAATATTAATATGCTTCTTAAATCTAGAGATTACTCTCTCTCTCTCTCTCTCTCTCTCTCTCTCTCTCTCTCTCTCTGTATGTTAGTCTTCCAATTCCTTTATGTATTTTTATTCATTGATTTCAAACTGGGTCTCTAGAATGTGTCCTTTTTGTTGTTTTATTTTTGTTTATTGGAGTTTTCTTTTTGGAGTGAGGACGATGTCTAGGTGAGCAAGTACTTGCTGTGCAAACATGAGGACCTGAGTTCAAGTCTTCAGCACCCACTTCAGAAGCTAAACACTGCAGGACCTGCGTTCAGGCCTTCGAGGTGGAGCCAGGAGGATTCACCCCCAGGCCTTGCTGTTAATGTTGAATCAGGGAGCTCCAGGTTCAGTGAGAGACCTCTCAAAAACTGAGCGGAGTGTGGTGAAGGAAGACACTTAAGATTGGTCTCTGGCCTCCATCACCTGAGTAAATACACACACACACATACACACACACACACACACACACACACACAAACAGAGACACAAACACAGAGACAGAGAGACACAGAGAGAGACAGAGAGAGAGAGGGAGAGAGACAGAGAGACACAGAGAGAGAGGAAGAGAGAGAAAGAGGGAGAGGGAGAGGCAGGGTTGGAGAGAGAGAGGGGGGAGGGAGGAGAGGAGGGAGAGAGAGATGGGGGGCATCCTTCTCTGGACTCTGCTGTTATGGGAAAGGGCTTCGGGTTTTCACTGATAAGATACTAACTCTGAGATATTTACATATGACTTTTCTTCACTTTTAACAATTCAGATAAAAACAATTATATTATTTAAGGTATACAATGTGATGTTTTAATATATATACACTGTAAAGTGGTCATACTCAAGTAGTTAACATATTTGTATGGTCCTTATTATRCTGCTGCACTTATCTTTTAAACCTAACTTCCTAGCACTTCTCTGTAGTTATTGAGATGGCTGCATGACACTTACCCTTCGTCTGTTTAATGTGTTGCATTACCCTTCTTTATTGTTTCCCACTGAGCTGTCCTCGCATCCCAGGAGTAATCCACTCTTGGCGTCTGTGTACGATTATTTTAATGTGCTGCCAAATTCGGTTTACAGAATTTAGTGGAGGAGTTTGGCATCTATGTTCCTTGGAGAGATGCCCCGTGTTCTTTGGTAGTCTTTTGCCTTTGATGTCACTGGCATTTGAAAATGTTCTTTCCATTTTCAGTTGCTTAGCAGAGTTTACAGAGGATTGATGCTAAGTCTTCCTTAAATGCTGGTGGACTTCATCAGAGACGCCCACCTGGCCCTGGCTTTGTTGGGTGGCCTTTGATTACCTCTTCAAATTCGTTATTATTTTTATTATCATGTTCCAGTTTTTGCTCCATGATTCAGTATGGGTAGGTTATATAATACTAGGAATGTATCCATTTCKTCTGGGTTATGCAATTTGTTGATATAAAATTGCTCATAATAGTTTTATGATTCCCTTTTCCCTATGGCATTAGATGGAAGTTTTCTTCTTTTACTTCTGGTTTTATTTATTTGAGTCTTTTTCCTTTTGTTCTTAGTTAATCTAGCTGAGGGGCTTGTCAAATTTATCTTTCCAGAAAACCAACTCTTGGTTGCATCGATTTTTTTTCCTATTGTCTTTCTATTTTCAACCTCAATTATTTCTGCTCTAATCTTTATTATTTCCTTCCTTCTGCTAACTTTGGGCTCAGTTTCTTGGAGACCTCAATACCCCACTTTCAATAATGGATAGAACATCTAGACAGAAAATCAATAAGGAGACAGCAGACTTACACAACACTACTGAGCAAACGAACCTAATGGACACACACAACATTCTGTTTCAGTTTTTCTTCTGGGTCTCTGCCTCCCATTCAGCTGCTTAGAGGAGATCAGACAGGCAAAAGGGGATTTTCCATGTCACAAGTTACACATTGGTTTGTTAGGGCTGCCATTACAAAATACCATGGACCGGGTGCATGACTAACAGAAATATATTTTGTCCCAGTTCGGGAAGCTGCAGAAACGCAGAGTTTAAGGCATTTCTCCTGCAGTCCTTTCTCCTTCTTTCCCCACTCTCCAGGTGGGCCCCCTTCTCTTGCTGTCTGGGGCCTCTTTATTTTACAAGGCTGTCAGTCGTATTGAATTAGGGCCCCACTTTTAAGACCTTATTTAACCATCCTACTCCTTAGAGACCCTATCTCATAACACATTCACGTTCTGTGGTAAGCCAGTGTTTGGACTTGAACATGTAAATTGTGGAGAGATGAAATTCAGTTCCAGGGCTGACATCAACCTTTTCAATCCCTAACATGTCCCCCCACAAGTTAAGAGCCTCTTTTTCTTTGATTATTATTGTTGCATGTATGAGTGTATATGCACAAATATGTATACACACACAAAACAAACTGACTGTTTTTGTTATTTGTATGTAAATGGTTTCACAGCTGACCATTCCAGCCCAGAGAGGAGCTCATCCCTGGGAAAAACTAATTCTCCTTCTCCCAGTGAGTCATTAGTTGTGTGTTGTTATTAAAGCTGAACACACACAAACCCACACTTGCACATTTTCCATTCCCCAGGAACTTAGACTGTTCATGGAGAAACCCCTGAAGGAAGGTAGGTATGAGGGTTACAGGGGCCAAGGGAMTCTTCTGTGGTGAATTTATGTATATAGAGAAAGATGCTTCTGTATTTCTAGAAATCCAAAGAAAAGATGGTCCCCACAAGCTAAATAGACATGAGGAGTCAGGTCCTCACCTCACACAGCCTCATAAACATTGTTCAGTGAGGCCCTGGGCTGAGGAATGAGAATATAAGGTCTTGCCCTGAGTTTGGCTGTCTTCCAGGAGAAGGGTGACGGAGTAAGTCAAGAACTGATAGTGTGTTTGACAGATAGAGGAGTTCAATACAAAACCAGACATCTTCCATTGCCTTGTGGGATGCTGTGTCTGCTAAAAGCCTCACTTGTGGCTCAGAGTTCAGTGCTAAGTACAAAGTTATGGGCTTCTGCTCCATCTCCAGTCTTCCTGAAGCTTTCTTCACCTAAGCTCCTTTCCCAGACAGCCCTGTTTTAATGGGACACTTTAGATTTCCCCTCTGCTCTTCAGTATACGTAGTACTCAGAATTTAAGGTCACTCTGGCAGGACCTTGTCTTTTATATTTTTCTTATTTGCAAAGTTCAGCCTGCATGTGTGATCTCCTTCATAAGCCGTGAATGTTAATCAGTTTGGGCTTCAGCCACAACAGAATTTGACCTGATCCTTTGTCCAAATCCTGTCATCCAGAATGCAAAACCATTGTCCCCAACAGTCTATCATTTCCACTAATTGCTCTAATATGCTGGCTCCTCTTTTTGATTGTGTGCCCTTTAGAAGAAAAACCATTGATACATTAATTACAGCTTTCATCTGGAGGTTCCAGCATTTCTAAACACTTATTTGGACTTCATGCCAAACTGGGGATAATTGCATATAAAAGGATCATGCTGGGTTAGATACTGAGATGTGGTTTTCAGCTATCCCACCTCTAGCACAAATAGTCAGCTCATGGCTCTGTGTGGCTTGAACAAGTCCATTTTCTGCCCAGTGATAACATAGGCTAATAGATGATTAGCTGAGAGGAGATAACCTTCAAGCTGGATGGTTGAGACAACCTTTTAGTCCTGTGGTTCTTTTTTTTTTTTTTTTTTTTTTTTTTTKKTTTTTCGAGACAGGGTTTCTCTGTGTAGCCCTGGCTGTCCTRGAACTCACTCTGKAGACCAGGCTGGCCTCGAACTCAGAAATCCGCCTGCCTCTGCCTCCCAAGTGCTGGGATTACAGGCGTGCGCCACCACCGCCCGGCCAGTCCTGTGGTTCTTAACCTGTGGGTAATGACCCATTGGGGGAGGGTCAATGATCTATATCAGATGTCCTGCATATTAGATATTTACATTATGATTCTTAATAGTAGCAACATTATAGTTATAAAGTAGCAACAAAATAATTTTATGGTGGGGGGGGGTCACCACAAAATGAGCAACTGTATTAAAGGATCACAATGTTAGGAAGGTTGAGAACCACTACTCTGTTCCAAGAGTGCAGAAGGTGAGAGTGTAAAGTCCCATCTTAGAGATATGCTAGAGTATTCTAGCCACAGGGGTCAGACACATGTCTTTGTTGTACAGTGAATTCTAGAAAGATGTCTTATTGGTGTTGGATGATGAACATCATTCTGATCAGTTGCCTAGATCAGAATAGCCCACTTGGATTCTACCAGGTAGCTCCTTGTTGGGGGAAATTGTCCCTTAAAGTCTGGAGTGTGCTTCCTGGCGTCTATTCATCCTGGGGGTCCTGATGGCCACTCTCTTGCTCTGTGGTGGGTCACTGCCCTTCTTTCCCTTGCTCTTCCTCCTGGCCTGTGTCTAGTTTTGCAGGTTCAATGGGATTACTGTCTTCTCCTCTCCGCTAAGGTTTATTACCTTCCCCTCTGAAACTATTGATGTAGAATTACAAACTGAGCTTCCAGCATCGGGCCGAAAAGGGAATGAGGTTAGCAAACGCTTCCATATTGCTTCCCTCTGGAATGCCACCATCAACATAGGAGCTGCTGCTAAGGAACCGGAAGGGCTACGCAAGAGCCCTCTGATTAGAGTCTTGGGTGCCTTAGGTTGATTGAGATGCCTTTTCTGTTAGGAGCACAGGACCAGAGTACAGCGTGGATTCCCGCCCCAGCTTCCATGACACAAGTGAGCTTGAGGATGTCATCTGGATGGCCTTCCTTTCTACCAATGGATGTTCTTCATTTGAATGTTCAAACCTTTGATCATTAACAAATACTGGCTCCCATTCCAAAAGCACATTAAGGATTACTGTTATGAAGTATAATGAGGTAAGGGGGTACCTGGTGGGCCTATGTGGCGATGTCCCCTTGAAAAATTATACCATGCAACAGATCTGGTGTRAGGGAGGGGGTTTGTTTGGGGGAAGAGAGGGCAGTGAGGACCTGGAGAAGTGGTAGAGGCAGATGAGTGGACATGCAGACAAGCAGACAGACAGACAGGAGCAGAGCCATGAGGGCAGAGAAGCAGGGCAGACAGAGAAGGACAGAAATGAGGAGAGAGAGACTGCAAGGAACACAGAATATGGGAACAGAGCAAGAGCGAGAGAACAAGGGAGAGCAAGAGAGAGAGAGCAAGAGCAAGAAAGCAAGAGCAAGAG
>BDUI01011855.1:23631-33631 GCA_002335545.1 Apodemus speciosus
ACAGGGTTTCTCTGTGTAGCTCTGGCTGTCCTGGAACTCACTTTGGAGACCAGGCTGGCCTCGAACTCAGAGATCCACCTGCCTCTGCCTCCCAAGTGCTAGGATTAAAGGCGTGCGCCACCACCGCCCGGCAAATAGATCTTTTAAAAAATGTAAAATAAAAATAAGAAACAAAAATGATGGCATTTTTGATCATACACTTCACCATACTTTGCTTTTTACCTCCCATTGCCTTCTCTTGTTCCTTCTCCCTTCAAGAAGTCTCTCTGATTTTGTTGTATACATTTACATCCAGATTCTACATGATGAAAAACATTAGCTATGTATCTTTCTTACCCCATTGCCCTCTTGGCCCTCCCCTATTGAGAAATATTTTTTACCTCACTGGAGTTTTGCATATGTTATTTATTGTTATTGTTCATCTGTTTAGCCCTCAAGGATCTGACTGGTGTACATAAGGAGGAAATTTTTTAACACTTGGAACAGACTTGTTAMTAATTAGTTCCCAGTGATAATTATTTTACTTACTTGATAGTCACATGTCAATTAACTAAAAAGTTCTTTAATTTACATTGGTTAGATCTTGAAAAATGTTAGGCATATTAAATATAACTCCCCATACTAACCTAATATACCAGTACTGTTTTAGCTTTTCATATGTGTGTGTGTGTGTGTGTGTGTGTGTGTGTGTGT
The DNA here is from genome assembly GCA_002335545.1 of Apodemus speciosus. Taxonomy (NCBI): domain Eukaryota; kingdom Metazoa; phylum Chordata; class Mammalia; order Rodentia; family Muridae; genus Apodemus; species Apodemus speciosus. The sequence goes on from BDUI01011855.1 coordinate 24,325, forward strand.
GTGTGTGTGTATTTTACATCTGTGGACACCCATGTGAGGGTATACATGTATGTGTGTTCAGATGCCTGTGGAGACCAGAGGTTGGTATTGTTTTCCTTATTCACTCTCCACCATATGTATTGAGGCATGATCTCTCACTTGAACCCACAACTCGCCAGTTTGCCCAAGGGAGCCTGTCTCTGCCTCTGGAGCACTGGGATTACAGGCAGGCTACCAAGATTACATGAGTGTTGGGAATCTGAACTCTGGTATTTGCACTTGTGTGGCAAGCACTTTATCCAGCAATCCATCTCCCCAGCCCCGGTACCCTTTTAAAAGTTCATTAACAAAAATATTGGGAACTTTCCTGGGATTGGAAATAATGTAGCTCAATTGGTAGAATGCTTGTCTAGCACACACAAAGCCCCAGTGCCATATAAACCAGATATGGTGGTGTACACCTGTAATCCCAGCACTAAAGTCTCTGCTGATTTTTGTTAGCAGTTTTGGCACTTATAATACTTTATATCACTTCAATGTAAATTTAAATCTTTATTGTCTGTATTATGGTTGCCTTAAAACTAACAGGTGTGGCTAGAGAGGTGACTCAGAGGTTAAGAGTGCTTACCATGCTTCCAAAGAACATGAGTTTGGTTCTCAGTACCGACAGTGGGCTGCAGAACTGCTTATGACTTAGCTCCAAAGTCTTTCATACCCTCTTCTGGTCTCTTCAGGCACACATATACAGACAAGACACACACGCACAAACACACAAAATCTCTTAGGGAAAAATTTGTTAGTTTGAATGGTCTATTTCTGATCTCCAAAAAGAAAATATTGGAGACCCAGAAAGAAGACTTGCTGAGGTCAGGATTAGTAAAAAATAGTTCATGTCTTTGTTTTTAAAGATTTATTTATTTTATGTATATGAGTACACGGTTGCTCTCTTCAGACACACCAGAAGGAGGGCATTGGATCCCATTACAGATGGTTGTGGGCTACCTTGTGCTTGTTGGAAATTGAACTCAGGACCTCTGGAAGAGCAGTCTTAACTCTTAACCTGCTGAGCCATCTCTTCAGCAACCCCTACCCCCTCTTTTAACATCTTTTTGAGTCGGGGTCTCACAATGAAGCTTTTCTGGTCTGGAAATTGCTATGTGAACCAGGCCTTAAACTCAGAGATTCATCTATCTTTTTCTCCCAGGTTCTGGGATTAAGATGGGTATCATCATGCTCAGATGACTTTAACGGAAATTCTTCTTTAGGTGATCCTTACTAATAGCATTCTACTTAAGAGCTATTACTTGACAAAAACCCAATATCAGATCTTAGCATTGTCAATGATATAAATGTGTTTGAATATAAATTAGATCTTTTCATTATTATTCTCAGTAATCAACTATAACTTTTAGAATTACCATACACAAACAAATATAGAGACTTTCTGCCAGGCAGTGGTGGCGCATGCCTTTAATCCCAGCACTTGGGAGGCAGAGGCAGGCAGATTTCTGAGTTCAAGGCCAGCCTGGTCTACAGATTTCCAGGACAGCCAGGACTATACAGAGAAACCCTGTCTCAAAGAAAAAAAAGAGTGACTTTCCATTTTTCTTTCCACTACCATAGTCTTAGGACATAGTAAGCATCCATTTATTTACTGAATGATTATTGTTGTTCTCTATTATGCTTCATTAAAGACTCATTTGCCTTATCAAAATTTAAATGTTTCCCTCAGGTTGTGACTTTACTAGGCAAAATGGAACGTCTTCGAAGCTCTCCACTTCATGCTAATATCTCTACTGCTCTTGATAGACACTTGGAGTCAATTCACATTGTACAGTCACGGAGAAAGGATGAAATTGTTAATGCTTCAAATCGGCAAAGACAAGGAGTGCCTAGGTGCCAAGATGACAGAGGTACAAACGGTCATTCAAACTCTTTTGATACAGTAGTGTAATAATTTGAATATTCATAAAATCAGATTCTGGGATTAAAAGATTGAATTTCTAAAATTAACACTTATCTGAAATTAGAAATGATCACCAGATTATTTATTCCCAAAGTATATTGTTCTCTTTTGTTAATTTTATGTATATAATTATACTTGTTTTAAGATAGTCTTCTTTTTTACCAAATCATAGTTATTGCTATACAGATCAAAGATAAAGCAACAATGCTTTTAACTACTTTTTTTAAAAAAAAGTATTTCATGCCGGGCGTGGTGGCGCATGCCTGTAATCCCAGCACTTGGGAGGCAGAGGCAGGCGGATTTCTGAGTTCGAGGCCAGCCTGGTCTACAGAGTGAGCTCCAGGACAGCCAGGGCTACACAGAGAAAACCCTGTCTCGAAAAAACCAAAAAAAAAAAAAAAAAGTATTTCATTATCTTAGCTATCACCATTTCTGTAAAAATAATGTTTGATCATTTGGTAGCAACAGCACTGAGCTTCTTAAATGTAAGGAATATTTAAGTAAATAATAAGAAATAACCCTATTTGTTTTACAGATGTTTTTGCTCTTGCCACAGCAATTAAAGAGATGTGTGTAGCTACTCGAAAAGCACGCACTACCCTGTGGTGTGCATTGCAGATGACCTTGCCAAAAACAGCAAGTACAGCGGGCCAAGCTGACATGGAAAAGGCTTTCCAAGATCTAGTAAACTGTGAAGATAAAGTCCATGAAAGCATAAATAGTAGCAATCCAATGAACCAGAGAGGTGAAACAAGCAAACATTAAGGAAATCCAGCAGAAGGAAGAGTTTAAAAGCTGATAAGTAAATGTATCAAGATGTGCTAAAATTTTTAATGAACTTGTCAAACTTTCAGTCCATTAATTTTCTTTCAGATTTAAAGTTAATACTTCAATGAAGTCTAACTTCTATTTAAAAATCTGCTTGGAATGAATCAGATACAGTTTAAAGGGAACTCAAAGGTAAAGTTGATTATTCTAGGAGTTCTGAGTAGTCAAAGATAGCAAGTTTATTAAATATTCCCTTACAGCTAAAAATTGCTTAAATCCATTCTTCAGTGCAGGTAAATGCAAATGTGAAATTCTTCTAGGAGATAAGTTTCATTTAGTTCTGCCTTAGTAAGTATAATTCCAAATAATGAGTCTAAGTGACTGTAACCCAATTATGGCTACAGTTTAGTAACCAAGACAAGTTTTGATTGTGATTTAAAAGTATTTTCCTTACAAAACTGGATAATACCTAGGAAACAAAGGAAAACAGGGATAATAACCCAATATTCATGTAAAAATTTAATATTTAAAATACTACCATATTTATAAATTTGAAATCTTAGTGCCTAAGTATATGGAGGGAAATGCATCTGATTCTCCTAAATTAGTGATAAAAGTGCCAGTGTGAAAACCATGCAAGTTACTGAATATAAAACCTGTTCAAATCATTAGTGTATATTCTTTAAATTTTAATTATACTATCAATTATTAAATATTTCCAATTTTAACATATTTAAATTGAATCAAAATAAAACATTCCTTTATCTGGATCTTACAGACTCGATGCCTAGCAACTAAAATAATGACTCTTGTTTTAAATACCCTTAGTTTGCTGTCTTTAATGAGGGTATCACGAAGTTCTAAAATGTATTTTTAGGTTAATCTTTAACTAGTTTAGTTTCTCAATTAGTTAGTGTATATTTTGTGTAGTTATGTTCATTTGTTTGCTTCTGTATTTTTTTAAAAGAGCACTTGAAAGCTTGGCTTTTTCTGTTTTCATCACTTAATATCTTTGTATTAGAACCTGAATAATTTATTCATTAATATGAAATGTTGGTATTATGTGACTCAGAAGATCTTGGGTTTTAAAGTTTCTAGCATGAGTTAAACTATAATATAATGTACTGATGAAATTTAATTGAAATATCCTTGACTAGAAACACTGATGTTTTTGATGTTAGTGTTTTTTTTTTTCTTAGCTTTAGAAATCCTGGTATTAAAAAGAGTGTAATCACACCACATAAATTTTCTTTAGATGATGTGCGGAAGAAACTGATTGAGAATGCAGGAGTAACTGTAGGGAGAAACATTTTGATCACTGATATGCTTTAGAACTACCAAATGAATTACATTGAGGGCAGTCAAATAAAATAGACTACCCGACCACAGTCACTGCATAGAAAGTGGTTAAGTTTGACAGAAAACATGTTGAATGTTATGGAAACAAATATTGTACTGAGTTTAGTCTCTCAGGAAAAAATAAATTACTTTGTTGGAAATGTTTAGTTTCATTTTTTACATTTGTGTTAATTTTTAACATTGTATTTATGTCTGAAAACCACACAAAATTCATTAGCTAAAAGCCTTCCTGATTTAAATTTCATTAACATATAAGAATATTGACAGATGATTGTGATTACTTAGATCTCACCTGACCTCCTTCCAAAATGATACTTTCCCTTGCTGAATAAAAACCCTGGGGAGACCTTTACAGGACAGTGGTCACAAGTGAAATACCAGTTGGTAAAGGAAAACCAAACCCTGGCCTGGGAATATAGCGCAATTGGATGAATGCTTAGAGTATGGAGGAGACCCTGGGTTGCTCCTGGTACTGTATAAAAAATGTGTGGTGAGTGTCTGTACTCCCATCATTAGAGGGGGTGAGGGCAGGAGGATCAGAAAAGCAAAGCTATATGCAGTGATGAAATCTTTGAGGCTAGCCTATAATACAGGATGAGTCAGATTTAACACTTGGGAAACTTGGGAGGTGGAGGCAGGAGAATCAGAAGTTAAAGGCCAGCCTCAGCTAAAATACAAAGGTCAACTGAGGCTATCCTGTCACAAACAAGATCTTTGAAATTTTGCTTTATTGTCTTTTTCTATAGTGGTTCTCAACCTGTGAGTCACGGCCCCTTCAGTAACCTATCTTCAAAAATATTTACATTACAATTCATAACAGTAGCAAATTACAGTTATGAAGTAACAATGAAAATTGCTTTATGGTTGGGGCTCACCAGAACATGAGGAACTAACTGTATTAAAGGAGCTTAAGAAAGCTGAGAACCACTGGTAATAGAGGGTTCTTTTCCCTTGGTTTCCGAGCTGTCCTGTAACTAGTTATTTGGACCTCAGGCTGGCAGTGGTAATTTTCTTGGTTTTTAAAATGTGTATATACATGCACACACATAAACTACAGTGGGTGTTGGTCAGAGGACAGCTTTGTCTCTCCTAACAGCATGTGGGTTCTGGAGATCAAACTCCCGATTGTTGAATCTTTTTACACACCCTACCAACCTAGCCCATGTTTTTATTTTGGTTCTTTTTCCTTAAAAGAGTAATGTATATATCTCCATGTTAGTAAGCACTTATAAGCACAGAATAAAAGAAGTGCTTTTTAAATTAGGTGAAAAGAGATAAGGAAGACACCCAACATCAACCCCTGGCTTCCATACAGCATGCTCACATTCACACAAACATGTAGCTACCAGACACAAATTTATATGGAGGTATTTGAAAATTATCTTGAATCATTCTACCAGTACCCTTTGCATTTGGGTAAAATAGTTACAATAAAGTTCTGGAGGAATTAATACTGTGACTGAATCAGCCTCTTCAATCGGGGGCTGAAGAGATGGCTCAGCAGTTAGGAGTAGCCACTGGCTACTCTTCAGACAATTTGGTTCCAGGCTGATTCCCAGCACCCACATGGTGGCTCATGTCACCTCCAGTCCAGGGATTCCATGCCCTCTTCTGGCTTCCAATAGCACTGCATACATAGACATGCAGACAAAATACCCATACACATAAAAATAAAATTTTAATTTTTAGCTAGGCACGGAAGTGCATGCCTTTAATCCCAGCACTCAGGAGGTGAGGGAGGCAGATCTCTGAGTTCAGGGCCAACCTGGCCTACAGAGTGAGCTCCAGGACAGCCAGGGCTATACAGAGAAACCCTACCTTAAAAACCAAAGGAAAGAATTTAAATTTTAGACTTAAAAGTATGTATCTGAGTATTTTACTAACATTTGTCTGTGCACCATGTGCATGGCTGGTGCTCAATCGGGCCAGAAGAGGGGTTCGGATCCCCTAGAACTGTAGTTACAGTTGTGAGCCAAAGTGTGTGTGCTGGGAATCAAACTTCTGGGTCCATATGCTCCTAACTGCTGAGCATCTCTCCACTACCATAAATAATTAAAAAAAAATCCCATTTGGCCAGAGTTCAATCTAAAAGGCATAATTTAAAACCTGCCTTCTCATATTTCTGATTTAAAAAATTAATTAGTATCTGTTAAGTGAATAACTTTACCAAAGCCTAATGAGCTGATTGTTTTTTATTTAAGCATTAGTTAGGTGTACCCTCTAACATAAAGGGTCCCAGAAAAAAATTATTAGCTGAGTGTGGTGACGCATGCCTATAATCCCAGTGGTTGGGAGGCAGGTGCAAGATCAGGAGTTCAAGGGAAACCTAGATGACAAAGCTACCTGAAGGCAGCCTGGGCTATGCATGGTCCTGTCTCAAAAAGAAAAGAAACAGAAACAAACTGGCAAACGGAAACAAGTACCCTTAAGGAAAGGATCTAGTCTTGACTCCTTCAGAAGCCAAAATGAAGGTGAGAACCTAAGTCCTAAAGTATGGATTATTAAAACAGGTTGTCATATACTCCGCAGAGCTGTGGCTCACAGCTATTATAAAATAAAGGACCAAAACCACTAGTACCTCAAAAAACTTCAAAGCCAACTTACTTATGCTCTTAAAAAGATAATCCTCAGCCGGGGAGTGGTTGCGCACACCTTTAATCCCAGTATTTGGGAGGCAGAGGCAGGTGGATTTCTGAGTTCAAGGCCAGCCTGGTGTACAGAGTGAGTTCCAAGGACAGCCAGGGCTACACAGAGAAACCCTGTCTCGAAAAACAAAAACAAAAACAAACAAACAAAAGGTAATCCTCTGAGCTAATCTTTACCTCACAGAAAACTTGGAAAGGGTTTATACATTTAAGGGGAAAGACAGTGCACGTAGAGTATGGCTGCTGCGCTGGCCAGACAATAAAGACCATTCCCAAGGGACCAGCCACAAGCTTCTTTCCACCAGCAGCTGGAAAGAACAAGACAGAAGACACTGACTTAAATAAAGTTTATTTTAAAAAAAGAAAAAGGTGGTTATTTTTGCAATGCCATGGTTGTAGGACAAAGAGGCAGCATATCTCCTTTCCTTAACCATGTTTTTTCTTCTGCACAAAGGTAGCTAATGTTACAAAAGTCAGCAAACTTTCTCCAGTTACTAGGTTTTATAGGCCACATATGGTCTCAATCATGAATGTCTTCCTTTTATAACCTTTTAAAAATGTAAAAAACCATTTTAGTTTTTGCCCCATACAAAAAAGACTGGGCCAAACTTGGCCTGTGAGTGGAGTCTTCTGACCCCTGGTATAAAATAATCTTATCAGAGAAATTGTTCTCTTGAGGCTTTTGATACCTGTTGCCCAAAGTCAAGTAAAGAAGGACTTTATTTAAAACTAGATGTGGCTGTGACAGAAGTAGACTTGGAGAGTTCTGTCACCCTTCACTCCCCGTTTTTCCATTCACTCATTTCATAAGTTTAACCACCAACCATATACTTTTAAGTATTGTGTTAGCAAAATTTCCAGTGTTTTTTCTCTAAAAGAGTAATTCCTTCAGTTTCTCTAAGCCAGGAATTATTAGGTCTTACTATTCATGTTGCAGGTGTGTCCAACCCATGGTCAAGGACAGCTATAAATTCAGCCTAACACAAAAATCATAACATTTAAAACATGATTTTTTTTGCAAGTTTTTAAAAAAGTCATGTCACAATGTCAAAAGGTAGGACATGCCTGCAGGATAAATCAAGATTAAAATCAAGAGGTGATTCAAGAGAACTCATGATTACAGAAAGAAAAAAGAAAAAAAAATCTAGCTAACAAAATGATATCCTTATACTCCAAACATCCTTCTTGAAACCAAAGATTACATGAAAAATACATAGCTCTCTATACTTGTTTTTTCCATAGGTTAAATCTTTCTCCCATACCGGGGCTCAATCCTAGGGCCTTGAATATGCTAAGCAGGCACAAAGCACAACTATAGCCTGAGCCCAAGTCAACACATTAAAAAAACAAAACAATAAAAACAAAGAAAAAACTTAGATCTATTACACTCCAAATAATTTCCTCCACTTTCCTAATTTGATGTCATAAAATCTGGATCTAGGTAGGGCTCTTCATTAGCTACTTCAGCCTCAAAATAGTTACAAGCCAGCCGTGGTGATTAATGTCCATAATCCCGAAGCTGAGAAACAGACGAGGACACTGCAACAAGTTCAAGGCTATCCTGGGCTACAGAATGAAACCCAGTCTCAAAGCAAAAGCCCACGATATCTTAGGGCGAACGCTGCCTCAGAAGGAATGGTCATGTTTCCTTCAGGATGTTAGCTTTCTGTATCTGGCTAAATATACAAAATGAGGGAAGACCTATTTAAAAAAGACAGAAGAGCACAGGAGTTCAGTACTAAAATAGGTTACCCTAATTCCAGATCTTTGGTAAAGATACTAACTATAATTGACTGCCCACGTCACCAAAAYATGGCACATTTACAAGTGATTGCGACTTTCCTTTTGAACATGTAAACAGGGGGAAAGCCTTGGGAAATACATGAGTCTCGGTTCTCTTAAATACACAGACACCAGTTCGCGGGTGGAAGGAGCAGAGTGCGCCAAGGCTATCGCTTTCGCTCGCCCCTCTGTGTCCTTTTCTTTTCCTTCTCCTTGCGTTCCTGCTTGGCTAGTTTGTCCTTCTCCCTCTGCAGCTTGTCCTGCTCCTTCTTCCTTTGGGACTCATCCCGAAGTGAGTCTCGCTCCAGCTTCCGAGCATTGAGGACATCTTCCACATTGGTGTTTCGGAACAGGGCTGCCAGTGAGTTAAGGGATTCAGGCCCAAGTCCTACAGGCAATCATCTTGCTCCTTAGTCTGGGCGCCCCCTCTCTGCACGCTTGAGTCCTAAATGCACTCTAGCTACTCCTAGTCTAGGAAAAGAATCTTTGGTTTGGACTAGGGATGGCTCAGTGGTCATAGGCACGTGCTCCTGCAGAGAGGACCTGGGTTCAGACCCACAGTAGTTCATTCCCATTTATAACTCTAGTTCCAGGACATCCAGTGCCCTCTTCTGGCCTCTGCCAGCACCAGACGTTAGGCACAAGTACACATATATGCATGCAAAACACTCATTAAAAAACAAAAAGAATCTTTGGTTTAATGTAAGTCTTAATGTTACAATTCGCCCTAAAATGTTCCTTGGATTAAAAAAAAAAATCTTATTTGGAAAACTAAGTCTGAACTTTGGAATATTTTATAAAAATTAAT
>BDUI01011855.1:40826-59401 GCA_002335545.1 Apodemus speciosus
GGGCCAGTGACGTGGCTCAGTGGGTGAAGGCTCCAGCCTTCAAGACTGACCACCTGAGTTCAGAAGAGCATAGCTGACCCTACGCATGTGATGCAAATCTACTAGGGGCGTAGGATGGGAGGAAAAGTCAACTCCCAAATGACTCAGGTGTGGAGGTGTACGTGTAGCCCTCAGGAGGCCAATCAAGAATTCAAGGCAAACAAAAAAAGTTCAGGCAGGCCTGGATTATACAATGAAAATTTGCTTCCAAAAAAAGAAAAAAAAGAAAGAAAAGAAAAGAAAAAACGAAATGAAAAGAAACAAAAACACACCTACACCACAGGGAAGATGGCTGTGGTCAGGGTGGATGGAAAGACAAAGGGTAAAAGGAAATCCTGATTGCTAAAACTTTAAAGAGAGCCTGTGGATACTTGCTAATGAGAATTATCTTAGGAAGAGTGAGTGTCCAAAGAAGAAATGACACCCTTACCCCTTAACAGCTGACAGGAAAAGACCCCTAAGATTGGACCAGAGACTCTGAGACAAGCACAGTGGTTTAGAGAGAAGATGGCTCTGGCATCTTCAGGACCTGAGTTTCCTCAAGGTGGAAAGACAGACACACGCACAGGCACACACAGAAGAATAAATGTTTTTTTTTTAAAAAGTAAGGCCAACTCTACCTTCTTTTTTTACTTTGGTGGTGACATCCCGCGTTTCTGACCATCGTTCCACAATTTCCTTACAGTTATCAAGGAGGGAATCTTCTTCCTAGTTGGAAAAACATCCAATGAATTTCCTGAAAAGCCCTCAGAAACAACAGCAGCCTAAGAATGGACGCTGCTCTCCCCACCGGCATTGAGGAGAAACCCTGGAAGGACTTGGGCCACGCCACCACTACTCAGCCTTCATTTTTCCTTTTAAAGAAGGAAATGTTTTATTTTTTAATTAATAATTGTATACATTGTCTACTCTTAGGATACAGTAAGCAATGTTTAGTTTTTTGTTTTGTGTGTGATGTGTGGTGTGTGTGTACCTGTTGTCAACACGATGGTTTGCCTGAGGAGTCAGAGACAGAGGTGGGATTTGGTTCCCTCCTTCCACCATGTGGGTCTCAGGAATCCAACTTAAGTGATGGGCAGAAAACACCTTTGCCTGCTGAGCCTCATCACTAGTCTGATATCATGTACATACTGTAGAATGATTAAATCAATCTAATTATTTCCTTAATTCACTACTTACCAGTTTCCTGTGGGAAAACAGTTAAGATACACATCTTTGAAACACACTATATTATTACATTGTTATTCATGATAGCCTTATTTCATGTTACAGATTGCTAAAGTGTTTCTCCTTTTCTCTTACCTAGCTTCATTTCTTTTTTCTTTTTTTTCTTTCTTTCTTTCTTTTTTTTGGGGGGGGGGGGCGGGGGAGGAAAACTTGTTGCCTAAATCAAAATTCTACCTTATTTTGTTTCGTTGGTTTGGTTTTTTGTTTTGTTTTGTGTTGATGGTGCGGGCTAACTTCCAACTTGCTAAGTAGCTGAGGTTGCCAGGAACCTCTTACCTCTGTCTTTCAGTACTGGGGTCTAATGGGAATTTTAGTTTCTTTAGAAAACAAAGAAATATTACAAGAACATGTCTTCATTTTAATCCCAGGGGTGGGATGTGGGGCTGCTTCAGATTGTCCAGAGAAGCTGACTATGATTTGCCTCGGGCTCTAACAGGAGTGTGGCTTTTCCTGGGCACTGATAGTTTCTGCGATTGTTGTGATGTCTGGAATTCTGGGGACTTTTCAGAGGGTATATAAATGAGAGGGCCCCCAGGAGGTGGGGTGGGTTGTTGATGGTTTGTTAAGAAGTAGTCATACACAAAGAAGAAACAAGAGTAAGAAATTAGACATTCTGACAGCAAAGATCAGACTTGCCACAGGGAACTCAGAGCTCCTAATCMACAGGAAGCGGTCTAGGGTAGCATCAGCCCCTTTCTGACCCCCGACTTAATTGACGGGTCTCTTTTCTTCCTCTCTACACTTCCTTATCCCTTACCTAGTGTATGGGTTTGAAAGGATGGAAGAAAGAAGAACCCACAGAGTATCCAAAGTCYGGCTACACCTGCTGTTTGGTGGTTACAGGGTCATACTCTGTAGCCCAGGTTGGCCTTGACCTTACAGCAATCCTCCTGCCTTTGCCTGCCAAGTGCTGGGATTACTAACACACACCACTATTCCCAGCCCAGCTCTTAACAATTAGACACCAATCTCCCACAGAAATGTGAGAGTCAAAACATAAACTTGTTGCAGATACTCTTTTTATTAGCAAGAAATTCCTTCTCCCACCTTTCATCCTTTTAGCAGGGGTGCTAGCATACACAAACAACTTCAGTCCAATAACACCCACCCACCAAGCAAAGAAAAACACACTAGATAAGGAAGGGAGAGGCAAGAGAAACAGAACGGTCCCAGAAGACAAACCAGCTTGTCCTTCCAGTCCCCTCCTCTAATCCAAAGCAGTCCATCCATTATTTCCTTTTAGCCACCCATTAAGTGTCTGCCATGTTCAAGGCACAAAGATGAGAGCTAAGGGTCAGTGATGAAATCAATCTTGGTTAGACTTAGTTAGACTTCATTCCTTATAGTCCTAACCTAGGACGATAACTTAGTGGTAAAGGCTGTCCTTTCTGGAATAGCACTTCACAATAGCAGGGCTTTCTGTCTATTTTGTTCCTCCAAACACTTCAAGCAGTGTCAAGAAGAAAATGGTTCTATCAGTAAAAATATATACATGATGCATGAATTAATCATCTAGTGCAAGTACTGCTGGGGAGAAAAAGGGAGAGAGATAGGAAAGCGTTTATGTACTCCGGATTGTATACTACCTTGAATCTTACCTCACAGTCTTGCTAACAAACTTCACCATCCTGAACAATGGATCTGTTTTCTTTCTCCAAGAATGGGATTGTCTACAAAAGTCGAGAGCCTCTGACATTCCATGGAGTCAAACAGAGCTGTGAGCTATGCACAACGGGACTCCTGCCTCACTATATGAGTCCCTGCACTTCGTCCCCAAAGACAGTCTACATATAGATGGAGTTTCAGGAAACTATGAAAAAATTAAACATGATATCTGAATTTAATACCTGCAGGGGAGGGGGAATCATCCTTAAAATAATTTTGTCTTCTGCAGTTTATGCAAGACGCATATAAGAAGCAAATATGACTCGATGTCGTTTCCTGATGTTGCCTCTTCTACTAAGAGTCTAGAACAAGCATTGGGTCTTGTTAGCAATAGTCACAGACTCCATCAACATCACCATGGAAAACACTAAATATCAAACTCAACAGCTTCCTGAAATCCCTAGAAACCTCATAGCTACAAATAAAGCCCCAAAGTCACTGCCTCTTATTCTTTCTTCTTATAATCTGAAATTCGGAATCAATGGGAAGAATTTGTTGTGCTGAACCCTAAGCTCCTCGCAAGCTGTGTTAGCTCTTTTCCATTTATAGACCAAGAGGCTCTTGCCAGTAGGATCAGGGAYAGCTGCGTCAGTGTGTTGTATTTCCAGCACATTCCCAAGGAACTGAACTTTGGTGCAAGAGTCTCTACCATGTGCCCCATACCCAAAAAATTACTTTTGGATTTGAAAAAAAAAACAAACCTTCTATTTCTTTACATAAAGAAAGTACATCCAGGAGCAGGAGAGACGGCTCATGGTTAAGAGCACCGGCTGCTCTTCCAGAGGTCCTGGGTTCAAATCCCAGCAATCATGTGGTGGTTCACAACCATGGGATCCAATCCTCTTCTGCTGTGTTTGAAACAGCTACAATATACTCATATATATAAAATTAATAAATTTAAAAAAAGAATGTACATGCATATTATATCTATGCTCACCATACCTTTTGATTCTCCTTACTAGTCCCTGAATATTGACTTTAAGGACACTAGATAAACCCATTCTCCAAATCTGCTCATTGTGATAGGTATCAAAGAACAAAGCTTTTGATGGTTGGCTGACTCTTACAGTAGCAGTTTGGTTTTCAAGAGATGCCTAAACCATGTGTAAGAATAACAATTTCTATGGTATTTAGTGCAGATGCAGCAAATTTTACTTTTGAGCTGATTGTATTTATTCATTTATTAGATTTGCACTCRTTTTATTTTATGTGTGTGTGTATTTTGGTTGTGTGTTGCCTTCGAACCACATGTGTGCCCGTTACTCATGGAGGTCAGAACAGGTTGTTCAAACGCCTTAAACTAGAATTAGAGAGTTGTGAGCCACTGTGTGGGTGCTGGAAATGGAACTCAGRTCCTTGGTAAGAGCAACAAGTGCTCTTAACTATAGAGCCATCCTTCCAGCCCCCAACTCGATTATATTAAAAAGGAAGACTCTTCAGGACAGTCCCAGGCAGGAGAGGTAGGGGATCTAATGTATGTATATAATCTGTTTCTGTTGGGAGTGGGACAAGGAGGGATGAATTCCACACACATAATCAAATTAGAAAGGGGGGGCATCTCGATCACCTGATACATAAATACATCTTTAAATTACAAATTTTTAAATTAATGAGTCTCCCTGTTTTAGTTTGCCAGGGTCTCGCTGGCCTCTGCAGGGCTGGGATTACAAACATGCATGGCGGCACACTGTCACAATCTGCTTTTGAGTATTTGAGCCATGGTTTCTCTGTGCCCTAGCTGTCCAGGAACTCAGTATGTAGACAACAGAGATCCACATGCCTGTCTCTGCTTCTTGAGAGCTGGGATTAAAGACTTGTGCCCAACCCACGAATCTGCTTCTTTGGTTGTTTTGTTTTTTTGTTTGTTTGTTTGTTTTGGTTTGGTTTTGGTTTTGGTTTTTTGTTTTTGGTTTTTTTTGTTGTTGTTTTGTTTTGTTTTGTTTTGTTGAGACAGGGTGTAGACCAGGCTGGCCTTGAAGTCACAGCAATCGGCCTGCATCTGCCTCCTGAGTGCTGGGATTAAAGGCGTCCACCAGCCACCATTCCAGGCAAATACCTTTACCTGTTTCCAGTCTGTCTCATCACAGGGTACCGCCCAACCCAACACACATTAATAATTACTGAATTTCCCAGTGTTGCTTATCATGAAAAGATCTCCATCACTTTGCCAATTGATGACTACTTACTGAAATTGGAGTCAAGAGGGAACTTCCCACAGTCTTTTGTCATGGGACAGCCCTGAGACTACCCTCTAATGGGCCGATATCTCGAAAACATTTTATCCTCCTCTCTGAACATCGCAAACYATGGAAATACAACTATTAGACGTTTATGATCAAACTGCCATTTACACATCTCAATGGCTTCAGGACACTCTCTTGCACATCCAAAGGCACCCCAGGGAGCCTTGTTGCCCGAAATATGGGAATCCCATCCTTTCTATGCACCTGCAACCCAAAAATCTGGCTAGGGAGCAGCAGCCGACGTCTCCCTCAGAGTTATGCTTCTTCCTGGTGAAACCACTAAGCCTTAGTGATAGCAAAGGAAGAAGAGGGATGTGAAGTAATGAAAGAGGTTCCCAAATGTCTCCGTGAGGATGATAGAATGTGTCCGGACTACTCTACTCACCAGGAAAGCAGAGAGGATACCCTGTAGGGCGTCCAGCTTCTCTTCCTCCTCCTCCTCCTGTAGGACGCCAAGTATGTAAGCAGCGTAAACGTCTCGGTCCACTCCCAGTGCCTCCAACCGTCCATCAAGCCAGGATCCAAAACCCCCGCCATCGCCTTCACCGAAATTTGCGGCGGCCACTTCGCTGGGCGCCGCCATGTTGGGGACAGGGTCCTGCCGGACCCGAGGGTGCCTACCGCAGTGCCTGACGGGCCGCGCCACTGGCCCAGCGCGCATGCCCGGAGAGGGAGCCTCCACCCTAGCTAGCCGGGCTGTAACCCCCCGGCCGAGGCGTCTCTATATCCTCGCCGAATCCTCGCAGCAAGCGCCTCTTGGTGTAAGCGTGATCGCGTGGGCCCCCAGGAAGTCCGGCAGGTGAGTTTTGAACGGGCTCGTTATAGTTGGCAACGATCGGATTCAACCTCATCGCCAGCCACGCGACAGGGAGCTCGGAGGACTGTCTCCCACCACCGATTCCAGCGCTTCTGCTTCTGCTGCGCTGCGGCCGGCAGGCACTTGTGGAATGGGAAACCAGGACGCCCCACTGAGTCTTTTGTCCGCAATACCACCGTCGTACAGAGACACGTAGTAGGTTCTCGGCGGTGAAACTAGCAGCCTCGAAGTCATTGCTTTTACTCGTTGCTTCCATGTTTCCACAAATGTATACCTTTGAGGAGTGTCTAAGAGTTTCTACTGAGATAAGACATCATGGCCGAAAGCTACTAGGGGAGAAAAGGTTTATTTCAGCTTCCACTCTCGGGTCACACCCCATCACTAAGGGGAAGTCACAGGAACTCAAGGTTGGAACCTGGAAGCAGGGGCCGTGGAAGATCGCTGCTTGGTGGCTTGCTTCTCCTGCCATGTTCAGATTGCCTTCTTCTGCCATCCAGGAGACATCTGCCCAGGGGTGGCACCACCCGCAATACGTTGGGCCCTCCCACATCAATCACTAATCAGAAAAACGTCCCACAGGCCAGCCTTGTAGAGGGCCATTTTCTCAATTCCCCTCTTCCCAAATGACTGTAGCATGTGTCATATAGACATGTGACAACCAGCCCGAGGAACACATTCTGTCCTCTGCCAGGGACTGTGTTAAGAGGTTTTCATGAAGTATCTGTTGCCATCTTCCCAACAACCCAGTGAGGAGATGCTTTTATGTTCAATTAAAAGATAAGGAAACTGGAAAGATGGCTCAGCTGGTAAGAGCACTGGCTACTCGTCTAGGGAACCCGAGTTCAATGTCCAGCACTCAGGTCGCAGCTCACAACTGTGTGTCACTTCCAGGGGATCAGGCACCCTCTCACAGACATACATGCAGGCAAAACACCAATAACCTTTTTTTAAGGGTAAGGAAACTATACACCGTCAGAGAGAACCTAACGGGGACAGAACTCTACCAGCAGAATTGCCAGCTGCTTTGGTTTCCTATAGAATGCCAGCTCTGGCCTGAGAAGGACTAGACCCAAACTACAGACGGGGAGGCTGTGTAGGGGCCTTTATCCCAGCTGCTTCCTTACAAGGCTGACAGCCCTGATGAGTGTCACAAAAATCTATGTTCCCTAAGGGGCCAGTCAGACCAATGGGAATAGGTATCTAAAGAAATCATAGAAATAACGACACTTTAGTGATATAATTCTCTGTGTTTGGGTGTTTTGCCTGCATGTATGTTTGTTTAGCATTGTGCCCAATGCCCTATGCGAGTCCAGAAGGGTAGGAAGATCCCCAAACACACACGTTTGTGACCCACCATGTGAATGCTGGAAACCAAACAAGGGTCCTCTGGAAGAGCAGCCAGTGCTCTTAACATCTGAGCCAACTCTCCAGCCCAGAGTTGGAGTGATTCTTTGTGTGGAGGTAGTGGTATTAAGACAGGGTCTTGGGCTGGAGAGACGGCTCAGCGGTTAAGAGCACTGACTGCTCTTCCAAAGGTCCTGAGTTCAAATCCTAGCAACCACATGGTGGCTCATAACCATCTATAACGAAATCTGACGCCCTCTTCTGGAGTGTCTGAAGACAGCTACAATGTACTTACATATAATAAATAAATCTTTAAAAAAAAAAAAGGGGGGGTCTTGCGGAGTAGAGAGATGGCTCAGAGGTTAAGAGCACTGACCACTTCTTCTGAAGGTCCTGAGTTCAAATCCCAGCAACCACATGGTGGCTCACACCCATCCGTAATGAGATCTGATGCCCTTTTCTGGGGTGTCTGAAGACAGCTACAGTGTACTTACATATAATAAATAAATAAGTCTCAAAAAAGAATGTCTTAAAAAAAAAAAAAAAAAAGACAGGGCCTTGCCTGGGGCTCAGTCTATTTCTTTTCTTTGAACTTGTAAACCTCCTGTCTCTCCCTCCCAAGTATTGGGATTACAGGCACCACCGTACCCGGATTGAGAAGTTTTGGTGAAGGTCTGACTGGATYCCTAAGCCCTTAATTTTCCCTTTGAAGGGTGTTGGGGGCTGGGAAGGGAGAGTTGAGGGATCCAGGAGAACTTCCCAACACTGGGGGGGGGGGGGACTTTAACTTTCTTCAAAAATGAATACGTTTGCCAGGCATGGCAGCATCTCTAACCCCAGCATTTGGGAGACTGAGACAAGGGTTTGAAGCTAGACCAGCCTGGGAGAAATCTATGAAAATGCTTACTAGAGATCCCCGTAGCTGGAACAACAGGCCTTAAATAGGAGATATTCAAGAGAGGTGGGAGGAGAGGGGAAGGGGGTTGTAAAGGGCCTTTTCAAAGAATTCTGTACTCATTAGTATCGAGATAAAGCAAATGAATGGGCACTAAATGGAATATCACAAATACAAATGTAGAAATACAGAATTTTTAAGTTTTAGTCTCATGGCTTCTGAATGCTAAGTAAGAATATGGCATTAAATTCAGGTGTAGTGGTGCACAAATTTAATCCCAGCATTTGAAAGGCAGAGACAGGAAGAGTTCTGTGAGTTTGAGGCCAGTGTGGTCTACATAGTGGGTTCCAGGTCAGCCGGGGCTACATAGTGAGACTCTGTTTCAGAAAAAAGAAAGAGACGTGGGGAGGGAGGGAGAGAGAAGAGACAAACAGCAAGGAAGGAAGGAAGGAAATAATATGGCATTTGTACTGTCCGGTTTTGTGTGTCAGTTGACACAGGCTGGAGTTATCACAGAGAAAGGGGCTTCAGTTGGGGAAGTGCCTCCATGAGATCCAGCTGTGGGGCATTTTCTCAGTTAGTGATCGAGGGGGGAGGGCCTCTTGTGGGTGGTACCAACTCTGGGCTGGTCGTCCTGGGTTCTATAAGAGAGCAGGCTGAGCAAGCCAGGGAAAGCAAGCCAGTAAGGAACATCCCTCCATGGCCTCTGCATCAGCTCCTGCTTCCTGACCTGCTTGAGTTCCAGTCCTGACCTCCTTTAGTGATGAACAGCTGTGTGGAAGTGTAAGCTGAATAAACCCTTTCCATCCCAACTTGCTTCTTGGTTATTTGTGCAGGAATAGAAACCTTGACTAAGACAGCATTAAAAGAGTTGGCCCTCAAACACTCAACCCGATACCCCTTTTTCTTGTTCTTTGGGTGCTGAGGTTGACTCTAGGCCCTCACACATGGTGAGCCCTTGCTTTTATACCAAACTATGTCTTAACCACATACCCTCCTCCTAATTCAGGAACTGTCTTCTAAGTAGGTGAGTCTTTATCAGTAAGTTGTAGAGAGCCTTATTGAGGTGCCATGCCCACCTGGCAGGAACTTGACATCGACCAATGTGAATTTCCTCTCCCAGCCTTTGAGTGGGAACGCCTGTGTCAGCCATAATCCCCTCCACCTAGGGTGGAGTGCTCAGACCAAGGTGAAGCCTATTGTTCTTCTAGGACCTGCAGTTTCCTGAGAAACACTAGCCACCTGTGGAGCAACTGAACCAGTTCTGCTGAGAAGCTTCCAGCCCTTTCCCCCTGCCTATACATATTGGGGGTTCTTTATTAAACTTTGAGACCTTGAATAGCAGGTGTTATCTTGGTCTCCGTCTCCTTTTTGCCGCCTTATATATCCCCAGCTTCCCTTCCAGGTAACCCGTTTGATACAACCGCGGGCAGTTACAGTAAGTCATCTGAGAGACACTTCAGTCAAGCGTTATAGTTTGAGGTCAATGTTGAGCCCTCAAGTCAGGGAAGTACCACATACAGATGTTTTATTTTCAAGAAGCAGAAGCTGGGGATGATAACGATGCCTGCCTACAGTCCCAGCACTTGGCAGATGAAGGTGGAGGATCAGTTCAAGGCTGGCTTGAGCTACCTAAGACTCATCCTTGAAAGAAAGAAAGAAAGAAAGAGAGAGAGAGAGAGAGAGAGAGAGAGAGGAAGGAAGGAAGGAAGGAAGAAAGAAAAAGAGAAAACGAACAAACCTCACAGATGTAGTTTCAAAGAGCAGACTTTTAAGAAAGATTTTCTTTAGTGTGTGTGTCACTGTGTGAATGTGGGTGTGGCTTTCTGAGGAATCTATCAACATTGGATCCTAGAAGCTGAAATCACCGGTGGTTATGAGCCACTAACTGTAAGCACTGGGAACTGAACTCCATCGTCTGGAAGAGCAATATACACTCTTTGCTTCCAAGCTCTCTCTCCCGCCCCAAACACGGAGTCTTGGATGCCTTTGTCCAGTCTACCTAACAGTATCCTCTCCCATAGCCATAGCACAGCCTCAAAATCAACAAACAGAAGCTGGGCGAGGTGTTAACTTTAGTCCTAGCTGCTGGGTTGGCTGAGGCAAGAAGTCCATCCCCGGAAATTAGAGGACAGCACAAACACCTTAAATATTAAGAATACCCTGATTGGCTGGCTCATGGCAAAAGCATCAATGGTGTGTGTCAGAAAATAGTCATATAAACAAATACCAAACAAAGGCTTATAGGAGAAAACGCGAGGGCAAAGCTCAGTGGTGGAGTGCTTGCCGAGACCTAGACTCTTGATTTGATAGATTTGCTCTCCAGTACTGTAAAAATAAAATAATAAAAGAAAAAATTGTGTGTGTGTGTGTGGGGGGGGTGTCTGTGGAAGCCAGAGAGAGATTGGATCCCCTGAAGGTGTTGCAGATCCTGTGAGCCGGACAGGACAAACCCTGGGAGCGGAACGCTGAAACAGCAGCCAAGAGCATTTGTTCTGGACTTGCACAGAAAAGGTCACAGACAGATCTACTCTCGTGGAAAGTGTTCTATTTCTTTACTTTGTATCTTTATTTAAAAAAAAAACAAAAACAAAAAACTTCTACCTGAGGGCCTATGGATATAGATTAGTCGTACATTGTTCCTAGCATGGGTGAGGTTCTACTCACACACACACACACACACATTTTTTTTAAATGTATTTATTTATTATATGTAAATACACTGTAGCTGTCTTCAGACACTCCAGAAGAGGGCATCAGATCTCATTAGGGATGGTTGTGAGCCACCATGTGGTTGCTGGGATTTGAACTCAGGACCTTTGGAAGAACAATCAGTGCTCTTAACCACTGAGCCATCTCTCCAGTCCACACACACACATTTTGAAATGGTTCTTCCAATATTTCTGAATTTGATACTCACCATCCTCAGAGTTTGTTTTTTTTTTAACAGTTTGTTACTGTATGCAGAATGCCTGTTGTACCTACCTATCCATAAACACTGATTCACATTGTTTTACATGTTGTACTTTTCCATCTTCAAAGGCATTTTCCATGGAAATGTATTTAAAATATCTATTCATGTTAGTAACCTGCCACTCTTCTCCGCTCAGTCACACCCCTACGTCGGTACCCTCCTGCTCGGATATGCTTGGATAGATCTTAGTTGGTCCAGTCTGCTGATGGACATTATTTTCTAGTTTTCCAAATAGTACCTCAACTGATTTTTTGTGGGTTTGGGAACGTACGTGTGTGTGTGTGTGTGTGTGTGTGTGTGTGTGTGTGTGTGTGTGTGTACATGAAGGCCAGAGATGAATCTCAGGTGTCTATCTCAGTTGCTTTTTTTTTTATATATTTTTTGAGACAGTCTCTCACTGGACCTGGAGTTCAGCAGTTGGCCACACTGGCAGGCCAGCAAGCCCTGGAATCCTCCTGCATCCACATCCCTAGCCTCTGGGATTATAGAGGCTACCACACTGCTTTTTTGTTTTTTTATGTGGGTGCTGGGAGTCCAGAATCAGGCCCTCATGATTGTACAGCAAACACTTGACTGACAGAGCTATCTCCCCAGCCCCCCAATTCATTGTTGTGTGTATGTGTGTATGGAAGTAGCATAAATATGTGAATATATGTGGAGGCTGGAGGATAGCCTCAGGGGGCCTCAGGGATGCTACCCAGCTCCTATGAGACAGGGTCCGTCTTTGGTCTAGAGCTCCAGAGTGCTTTATTACAGATGTGTGCGGCACACAGACATGTGTGCCACACACAGGCATTAAAAGGAAGTGCAGGGCCAAGCAAGATGGCTCAGAGATTGTCTGTGACTTCAGTCTAGCGCTCTTCTGACCAACTCAGGCACCAAGCATGCATGTGGCACACAGAAATGTATGCAGGCAAAACACCCATACATAAAATAAGAATAATTAAAAACATTTTAAAATAAGTGTGGCTGGGGCATTGTGGTACACACATGTGACACCAGCATTTGGGAGGAGAATCATGATTTCAGGATAAGCATAGCCAGGGTAGTTTATGATTGTGGTGGTTTGAATTTGCTTGGCCCAGGGAGTGGTGGGGGTGTGGCCTCGTTGGAAGAAGTGTGTCACTGTGGGTGGGGGCTTTAAGACCCTCCTTCTAACCACTCGTTAGCCAGTCTTCTAGCAGCCTTCAGATGAAGATGTAGAATTCTCAGCTCCTCCTGCACCATGCCTGCCTGGGTGCTGCCACGCTCCCCCCTTGATGATAATGAACTGAACCTCTGAACCTGTAAGTCAGCCCCAATTAAATGTTGTCCTTACAAGAGTTTCCTTGGTCATGGTGTCTCTTCCCAGTAATAAAACTCTAAGACAAAAGTTGGTACCAGAAGCAATACCATGATGGTGGCTAAGGCATTCTGTAAGTCCATGGATAGAATCTCTATCTACTTATTTGTGTTACCAAATCTCAACAAAAAATTATTTAAAAAGCATGGTCACCAAGATGGCAATGAAAATGGAAAAGATCCTGTCTCAGCCAAAGGAAAGCAGAAAGGCTTGGAAGGCCGAGTAAGTTGTGCTGAAAAGACCAGTATCAGTCCTCTGCTGGATGCCGGAGTCACACAGCTCTGGGACCCCTGGAAATAAACAGGCATCAAGGCTCCACCCTCATGCGGTTCCTTGGACAGCAGAGAGATAATGAGACAGAAGACGCACCTGCATCCATTGTGTTTGTCAAGGTCAATATTGGAGGTCCACCAGCCTGGGAGACTTCTCTGACACTGATATGGTCAGGGTGAACAATCTGGTAATGTATGTTCAACAGGCTGTGATTAGTATTGCCTTAAGCTACCGACAAAATAGGATCATCAATAGAGTCCAGCTGTTCACCATAAAAAAAATAGTCAAAGATGTTTATCACTTCTATTTCTTTTTGGAGGTGTGTTGGCAAGTGTGCGCATGAGTCCGTTTTGTTTTTTGTTTTTTTTTTTTTTTTTTTTTTTTTTGTGAGTGTGCACATGCCCATAGAGCCCCCCCTCCCCAAACACCGATGATGAGTGTCCTCCTCTCTGGGTTCCCACCTTACAGTGTTTTGGTTTGTTAGGTTTTATTTTGAATTGTACGTATCTGTGTGTGGTGTGTGCAAGTGCCCACAAGGACCTTGGATTCTCTGGCGTTGGAGCTACAGGAAGTGTGAGAGTCTCTCAGTCTGGGTGCTGAGAGCAAGTGTGGGCCCTCTGTCCATGCTCTTAACCACAGAGCCATTTCCTCAGCTACCCAGCTTATTTTTGAGTCAGGGTTCCTCCCTGAGCTCGGAGCACACCAATTGGCTAGGCTGGCTGCCTGTCTGTCTGAGGATCAGCCTGACTCTGCTGCCTCTCCCCACACTAATGGATTTTTGTGTGGATGCTAGAGAACCAAGCTCTCTTTACCCCTTTACTTTATTGCTATTTTTCTTCTTTATGAGTATGGGTTTTATCTCCATGCATATGTCTGTGTATTATGTGTGTGCCTGACACCTATGGAGGCCAAAAGAGGATGCTGGTCCTTGGAACTGGAGTTAAAAATAGTTGGAAGACACTGTTTGTGTCCTGGGAATCAGCTACTCTGGAAGATCAGCCAGTGCTCATAACCACTAAGCCATCTCTCCGACCACGGCCTTTGTTTTTTAGTTTTGATTGTAGTGATCACGTTTACCGACTCAACCATTTAAGTGAACATTTAAGTGTTCCGTTTATTAATGTCAAAGATTCGTTATTTTTCAAAAGTGACTTCACATTTTATATAGCAGTCATTTAATTCTTGGTTTTAAATTCTTTTTTTTTATTTCCTGTGTTTGGGGACTGTCAAGAGGAATGGTCTTCAGTGGGTGAGATGTGCGGCGGCTGACGTTTATTACATTATGTCAGCTTTTATGAGGATTTGTTATCTCCATTTTAAAGATCTCTGGCTTTGCACTCAATAAAACTAGTCATTTTTCAGTTCCATATTTGAAGGCTTCTTATTGAAATTGGGTGAATAAGTTCCTATCTTTCCTGATGTTTATCAGGTGTCTCTGTCAACTAATCACAAAGTATTATATTTTATATTTTTGGCAGATTCTAAACCCACTGAAAACTTTTTTGGAATATTTTTAATGGCTTTGAAAATTCTGTTTCATCCACTTTTTAAAGTGAGATTTATTCATTCTATTTTATGTGCGAGTGTCTTACCTGCATGTACATACATGCACTGTATCCATGCTTGGTGCTAGGGGAGTTCAGAAGAGCACATCGGATTCCTGGAACTGGAGTTATGGGTGGCTGTAAACACCGTGTGGGTGCTGGGAATCAAACCCAGTCACCCGCAAGCACAGTCAGTGGATTCTTAAGTGTGCAGGTAAGGATTTTTGTTTTGTTTTGTTCATTCTGTTGAGACAGGACTGGCCCGGTGGCTGCCTCGCCAGCTTGGTCTTGAGCTCCCTGTGTAGCTAAGGATGACTTCCAATCCCTGATCCTTCTGCCTCTGTCTCCTAAGTGCTAGGATTACAGATGGATATCACCGCATCTGGCAGGAGATTTTGGTTTTAAAGATGTCACATGCATGGGCACTAGAAACGGAGTCACTTAAAGATCAGAACATTTCCAAGCGTCTGTCTTCAAAATGTGCACTTATGGCCGTCTGTAATCCCAGAGTTCCAGAGGCTGACACAGGACCGTGAGTTTGAAGCCAGCCTGTTCTTCAGCCCTAAAACAAATGAACAATGCTCATGGGAGTGGCCTCTTCTGAAAAGGTGTCCTCATCCCTTGGCCAGCTCCCTCCTCACACTGGACGGTCAGTGAAACGAGGAGTTTGTGCCCGGAGGATGCGACTCCCCAGGGTCATTTGTAATCGCCAGCTTGCTTCTATGCAGGCTCTTAAGCCTCTCATCTCTTTTGGGAGATTAGGAAAGTTAAATCCCGAGAGCATAACGTAAATCCATTTATCGGAGCAAATATGAAGTCGAGGGGAGGAAGGGGTCTGTTTAGCTTATGATTCCTGTCGATCACGGAAGGAGTCAGGGCAGGCACCAAGGTAGAACACTGCTGGTCACCTGGGTTTCTTATACCTCCCAGAACCACCTGCCCAGAGGCGGATCTGCCCACAGTGGGCTGGGCCCTTGAAAACTAACCTCAAAAGAGCATCCCGTAGTCACGCCTTCTGGCCGATCTGATGGAGTCAGCCCTCAGCGAGGCTGCTTTCTTCCTAGGTTCCTGTCAAGTTGACAGAAAGTAACCCACACAACAGGATTTTGAACAAGCATATACAATCCTCCCTGTAAGAAGCCCTCGGGGCCCCCTACCTAGATGTCACGGCTGCCTCACCTGTTCCCAGGTGTGACCCAAAGTTCCAAGGTGACACTGCACTCAGTCAGTGTTATTAAACCTTAACTTGTTTTTCTGTTAGACTAAAAAAAGTAAATTTAAATTATGGTTTTGCGGGGCTGGGAGATGGCTCAGAGGTTAAGAGCACTGAATGCTCTTCCAGAGGACCTGGGTTCAATTCCCAGCACACACACACATCACAACTGTTTATTACTCCAAGATCTGACACCCTCAGACATACAGGCAGGCAAAACACCAATGCGCATATAGTAAAAATAAATTGTTTTTTAAAGCGCTATTTAGAAATTCCGTGTTCTCTTTCGGCACTCCCGGTCATGCCGTGCCTGAGATGGGACTCTTTGAAGACCTCCCGAGCACAGACTCTAACAGCATAGCTACAACCAAAACTGATAGACTGAAGAGCATACACCTTACTAAGACCATCCCCAGCCTGTTCTTTTGAGGGCTCAACTCCATTTACAGTGCTTTTGTTTTTTTCTTCCACTAAACTTAATTTATTTGGGGCAGTTCTCCCTGTGTAGCTCTGGCTGTTCTGGAACTTGCTATGTGACCCAGGCTGGCCTCAGTCCTTAAGGATTTGCCTGCCTCAGCCTCATAGGTGTTTAGGATTACACGGGAAGCCACCGTTAAACCCGAGAGTCAAGAGACCATTTCGAGACGCCCAGAGAAATTGCCCCAAGTCACACTTTGCGGGAGCTTATTAGGGCAAATCCTTAAGTCCACTCAGTCGGGTCCATCTCTGGCTAGCATATATCCATCCCGCCTGCATACCTCCTTCATCCAATCAAGCACATCCTGTGCCGGGAGCGAAAACCATGTCGCTTGTCACCTCACACGTCCCCAAGAATGCCAGGAAGTCATCTGCCCTCAGGCAACTGGGGCTGGGCTTCCAGGCTAACTTGTACCCCTACACCACCACGCCCAGTTTAAAAGACTTGATTCAAATAAACTCATTTGCCAGTCAGAAGATTGTAGTTGATGACATCTGAGGATGGTTTCATTTGCATGTTCCTATTGGCGGTCAGTGTGGACATGTTAAGGTCGATCAGCTCTCTCAGTTTCTTCCATCTTTGCCTCGTTTCTGCTCCCTGGATGTCCCGTGAACTGCTCCGCTGATGTACGCCTGTCCGTCCACACGCAGGAACCCTGTGAAGTTGTGAGCCAACGAATCTCCCTCCTTCAAGTTACTTTTCTTAGGCATTTGGTCTCAGAAACACAAAAACCTGACACAGGGCCGGGCATGGTGTTCCACGCCGGTAATCCCAGTACTTGGGAGGCAGAGGCAGGCAGATTTCTGAGTTCGAGGCCAGCCTGGTCTACAGAGTGAGTTCCAGGACAGCCAGGGCTACACAGAGAAACCCTGTCTCGGGAAGAAAAAAGAAAGAAAAGAAAGAAAGCCTGATAAAGTGGTAGTTCTTTATTCTAGAGCCCTCCATGACCTTGCACGGATCTGGGGTGGTTATCCTTTAGAGTGTCCTCATCATTTTGGAAGTCTTCCTTATCACCCTGTTGAGTTAATTATTAAAAAAGTAGAACTGGCACATTCCCGCAATGGTGCCTCTGCCCCGGTGGCCTGAGGGGCCAAACATTGGCAGGCAATGGCCGACCGGTTTTTATCTCATGGAGATTCTAACTCTGAACTCCACAGTCTCTACCCCCCAGCTCGCTAGGTTCCCACTGGCGGGTCACTACCACGCCAACCCCGTGCTTCAAATGCCCCACGGCCTTTGTGGCGCACATCTGGCAAACCCACGCTTGGCCGCTGTACCTTTCTCTCTGAACCCAGATGAGCCGCGCCGCATTTTTTATTTTTATTTATTATTATTATGTGGGCGGGTGCACACATGCTGTGACAGGTCAGAAGACAACTTCGAGGAATTGGTTCTCTCCTTCCATCTTTACAGGAGTTCCAGAGATGAAACTCGGGTCAGCAGGTTTGTACAGCAAGCCCTCAACTCCCTGAGCCATCTCGCCAGGCCCTCCACCTTAACTTTTTGAGCCAAGGTCTSTCACTGGACCCGGAGCTTCCAATTTTGACTAAACTRGTTGGCCAACATGCCCCAGGGATACACCTGTCTCTCCTTCCCGGGTACTGGGACTACAGGGGAGCCACGCCCAACTTTTATGCGAGGGCGGTAAGGATCAAACTCATTCCCTATGCTTGTGTGGCCTGCCTGAGTTATTGCTCCAGCCCACGGAGTGGTTGTGCTGGGGTTCGAACCCAGGGCCTCACAGGTGCTAAGCGTGCATTCTACCACTGAGCCCATCCCTAGCCACTTGGGTTTTTGTTTGTTTGGTTGGTTTGGTTTGGTTTTGTGCTGCTGGAGAAAGAACTCCGAGCCTCACACATCATAGGCAAGAATCCTACCACTGAGCTACATCATCAGCCTAGAAAGCTTTCTGTAAAAAGATTTATTTATGTATGCATATGATGCTCTATTTGCATGCATGCCTGCATGCCAGAAGAGGGCGTCGGGTCCCATTACAGATGGTGGTGTGTTACATGTGGTTGCTGGRGATTGAACTCAAGGCCTCTGGAGGAGAAGCCAGTKTTCTTAATCGCTGAGCCATCTCTCCAGCCCCCAGAAACCTGTTTTGCAGTTCTAGAGACAGGCATTTTCCCGTTTTTGTTTTACTCTTTTGGGATGTGTGTGCTGCAACGGACAGCTAAGCGTGTGCTGGAACACCGAGACACACCCACCCCAGCACTAGCTTTACAACACAGGCCCTTCCCCACCTCTCTCCCTCCCTCCCTCCCTTCCCACCACTCTCCTTCCTCCCTCTCTTCTCACCACTCTCCCTCCTCCCTCCCTTCCTACCACTCTCCCTCCTCCCTCCCTTCCCACCACTCTCCCTCCTCCCTCCCTTCCCACCACTCTCCCTCCTCCCTCCCTTCCCACCACTCTCCCTCCTCCCTCTCTTCCCACCACTCTCCCTCCTCCTTCTCTCTTCCTTTTCACTGATGAGGATTGAACACTGGACCCCACACAAGCCAGATGCCCTCTGCCATTA
>BDUI01011857.1:15334-33043 GCA_002335545.1 Apodemus speciosus
AGAGAGAGAGAGAGAGAGAGAGAGAGAGAGAGAGAGAGAGATACCAAATGGATCAAAAACCTCAACAGAAGACTCAAATCTGTGAAACGGTTAAAGGAGAAAGTAGTACATAGCCAAAACTATGTATAATGGAAAAGTAGGATCTTGCTAAATTAAAAGGCTTCTATAACCCTATGGAACTCATTAGTCATGTAAAGATGCAGGCTACAGAATTCGTAAAAACTTTTGCCAGTTACATGTGTGCAGGCAATGCGTGTCTAGAATCAACAAATAATTTTACAAAATTCACCATCAGCCAGGCAGTAGTGGTGCACGCCTTTAAGCCCAGCAGTTGGGAGGCAAAGGCAGATGAATTTTGAGGCCAGCCTTGTCTACAGAGTGAGTTCCAGGACAGTCAGGGATATACAGAGAAACCTTGTCTTGGAAAAAAAAAACACCATCAAGAAAGCAAACAGCTGGATCAAAATCTGTGCCATGGAACTCAGTTTTGAAACCTTCAACGTTATTAGCCACCAGGGAAACACAAATAAAAACTACTTTGAGTGCTCATCTTTTTCCAGCCATAATGGCCATTGAAAAAAAGACAACTTATGTATGAAACCTTGGGAAAAGAAAAGAACATCTAAATATAAAGGGATGAGAAAGAAGTAGATGCAAGTAAATAGCAATACTGCTGAATGAGAATATATGGCTAATTGTTGTTTTAGTTCTATGATTGTCTGGGAGTTTTGGTCTTGGTGGTGGATTACTGAGTGAACTGAGGTGATATTGAAAGAGTAGCATTTAATGTGAAGGTTCACAGATTCTTCTTGAATACCAATTCTAATTATGCATAATTCATTAATTTGTATAGAATCATTAGTCTTGGTATATTTAATTAATTAATTTGAAGTTCTTTTATAATAAACTTAAAAACATTAAACATTTATAATAACTTTTTAAAAAAAATTTAAAAAGAAAATGTGGGAAAAGAGAAACACTAGTGGTAGTGCACAGTCACACAGTCACTAATGAAATCACTGTGTAGTTTACTCAAAAAGCTGAAAAAAGATTTACATGTGACCCGGTTGTCCAACATTAAGTTTATACTCAAACTACTTAGTGTACACTACTATATATCTAGGTGTGTATTACTATGTACTTAGGTGTATACTGCTACATACTTAGTTGTATACTCCTTTATACCTAGGTGTATATTAGTATATACTTAAATGCACTCTACTATGTTCTTAGGTGTATGATACTATATACTTAGGTGTACACTACTATGTAGTTATTTATATATTCCTACATAGATTTGTACTAATAATAAATAGTTGAACATCTGCACTCATTACACTTCTACCCACAATAGCTAGGAAGCAGGTTCAGCCTATGTGCCCATGAACTGAAAAATAGATAATGTAATTGAGGTGTGTGTGCACAATGAAATTTCAGTGCACTATAAAAATAAAATTTTGAGCTTCTTATGAAAGAATATGCAACAGGAAAATATACTTAATAATTTAACCTAGGCACAGATAGACAAAGTGTATGTTTTCTCTGTCATGAGTATCCTAGATAAACTCTTATTGTGTTTAACTTGAAGTGCATATGAAGGACAGAAATCCAGATAGAGTYCATTAGAAGGAGAACAAGAAAGAGACATCCCAGAACACTTATAAAATGAAATATGAGAGTGAAGTGGTATATGCAAATTTGGGGCAGTAAGATGAATGATATAATTAATCAAAAGAAGAATATATGAAAATACTTTATGGGAAATTCACTAGTTTGAAAGCTCATTAATAAAGTAGTCAAGGCACATTGAATAGGTAGAAAATACAGCTTGTAGAAGTCATAGGTTGTTAAATGAAAACTCCATTGCTAGTGTTGAGAAGCCTCCTAACCTAGGAGTTGTCGTGTGGTAAGTGGCTGAGGATGCAAATAATACAGTCAATTGTCACTGTTGTCAGTTGCTCATAAAAAGTAGTTGGTAAGATCCTCTTGCTAAAGACATCCTTATATGCTTGTCATGGGACATAAAGAAAGCAAGCTGGCAGTGGGCTAGACTATGCCTCTGCTGAATAGCCCTCACCATGTCCTGGAGGCTGTTATTAGAATGTTGTCATCAACACTTACTCAGCTGTGGACTCTGTGATCTATACTACAACCATCTTACAAGACTTGCTCACTGATCATTAATGGCTGTTGTGTTATGGGGTTAAAATTCATTTTTTTGATTTGTATTGAGAAGAGTTCACATCTGGTTTAGTCAACATGGTCAAATGCCCATGTTTGGGAGGGAATCAATCCTAGTGTTGAAGCTGTCATTGTTATTCTGCTATACAGTTAGGATGTGAACATCAAATTTTCTTCTAAGTAGCAATTTCTTTTATATATCTCTACTGTCAGCTTGGTTGAAAGATACTTCTTATAGTAGGCAGTGTTAATTTCAGAGATTCAATACTAGACAAAGTGCTGAGAATGAGTGCCCTTTCAGTAATCACCATAAATGAGACATCTATAGCCCACAGTACAGACTTAGGAAACATCAAGGAAGAAGGTATGAGAATGGTGTAAGAGCCTAAAGATGGGGTAGAATGATGTGTAATATTATCTTCTAGATGTGACATGACCACAGCACTCCTTAACTCACAATATCTGTGCTTACTACTCAAGACCTCCAAAAATTTTGGCCCTTTAATATTCTATCAAGGAGAAAGAAGGTGCTCCCAAACCCCTATCCAATTTTTGAGGAATTATAGACAGTTAACAGTAGCTAGGGTCAGGGCTCATGAGAACCTTCCCCCCTTTACAGCTTCTATAAGATTTTAGTGGTTTCTCATAGAGGGAAATTTTGTTCTGTAGAGTAGCTACTGATAGGGTACTGATAGGGTACTGAGGATGTTCATAAAATTGACTCTTTGCCTTTGCCCCAGTAATCAACCACAATCAAACTCAATGGGTCAAAACCACACACATGCAGAAAAGGAGTATGGATGTAGAAAGGAGAGCTTGTTTGACACAGGAATAGAATCAGCAATAATGGGAAAAAGCAAGAAAGTTAAATGGGCAATTATTGTCATCAAAATCCCTGTACACATACATAAAATATAATAAAACCCTTCAATATATATAACTAATATATAAGAATTTAAATAAAATCAAAGTATCAAGAATCATCTACCCAACCTCTGAAAATATTTTTGAGACAAATAGGAGATTTAGACTAACAATATTTAGAAAGATAACTTTTAACTTAATGGTGGATGATCAGGCTAATGTATAAGATGTATAAGAAGTCATTACAAAAAAGGTTAAGAAAATCCACAATGAGAAGCATGGTAGGAAGAAAATAGCATTTATTATTTTTCACTTGCTGTGTTAAAATACCATGAACAAAGGCAACTTAAGAGAGAGTTTGTTTGTGTCAGGCAGAGCTGTAGGACTGGAAAGCAAGGATTTCATTTCCTCAACTGCAAGCAGGAATCAGAGGAAGTACACTGGGAGTGGCTTAAGGGTTTACCTTCTCAAAGCCCAGCTTGAGTGGAATACTTCTTCTAACTAGGCTGTGTCTCATAAACATTCTGGAAATGTGCCACCAACTGGGAACCAAGTGCGCAAATGTGGGAGTCTATGTGCTCCATTTCTTATTCAAATGATGACCAATGCAAGTATCTACATTAGGTCTGGAAAGACTAGATATTTGGAATACTGCTAAAAGGGTATATCATCGGTCAATCTGTGGCTTTGTCCTGTTCTGTGGTTTTGTGCGAATATAGAAAGCTTTCACAATCAGGTTTGAAATGGTGATGAGCCCTGGGCCCATATATTTATTGAATGTAGAGAGATAAGATGGAGCCTAAAGAAGATACTAATGGTATAGAGATGGAGGCAAGTTAGGCAAGAAACATGCATGTGTGGGTTTTAGACCCAGCACGAAATAAGTAGAGTATACAGTAGTAGAGACTAAGGTGCATGTAGTCCTAGAACTCAAGGCGTACCAGAAGGAGGAACCATGCTTAGAGGTCATCCCCGGTCATATAGAGTGTAAAAGGCCAACCAAATCTATATCTCACTTTGTCTTTTTTAAAAAAAAGTCTCTAAGACTTGGGATGGGGGAGGTTCCAGGGAGCCTATGGGGGTGACTGTATTCGAGACTCATAACAGTAGGGGGTATGGAGCCTGAAGTACCACCACATGTAGCCTGGTAGGTCTCCTAGTGTTGGGATAAGGACAGCAAGCTACCACACAAAGGCTTTTGTCAAAAAAGCACTCTATGTACAAGATATACATGGACAAAAATGGAGCAGAGATGCAGGGAATCTACAATCAATCCCTGGACTAAATTGAGATACACACCATGGGCAAGAAACAATCCATGACATTGTTACTGGTGATGTTGCAGACAAGAGACTAGAATAGCTGTACTCTGAGAGGCCCTACCCAAAAGCTGAGTAAAACAGATATAGGAATCCACCTCCAAACATTAGGTACAGTGCTAAGAGTCTTGTGGAAGAGTTGGGGAAAGGATAGAGGGACCTAAACAGGTTAAGAACTCCAGACAAMGAACAAAAGAGTTAACTAATTGGGATTTTGGCACTCTCAGAGGATGAACCACCAACCAAAAAGCTATCATGAGCTACATTTAGGGTCCCTGGACATATGTAGAGGATTTGCAGCTTGATATTCAGGAAAGTCTCCCAACAACTAGAGCAGGGGCTGTCCCTGAATCTGTTTCCTATATGTGGATACCATTTCCCTACCTGG
This sequence comes from Apodemus speciosus, assembly GCA_002335545.1. Lineage (NCBI taxonomy): Eukaryota > Metazoa > Chordata > Mammalia > Rodentia > Muridae > Apodemus > Apodemus speciosus. The sequence continues at coordinate 20,087 of BDUI01011857.1, forward strand.
GCAGCCTTGTCTGTCCTCAGTAGGAGAGGATGCACCAAGTCCTACAGAGAATTGATGTGTCACAGTTGGGAGATACCTTGCGGGGCCCTACCTGTTCATAGAGGAGAGGAGGATGTGGAAACAAGTTGTGGGAGGAGGACATTGGGAGGAGAGGGATGCTGGATATTGGGATATAACATGAATAAATAAATAAATTAATGAAATAGATGTCTCTGCGTTTCCCACATCTCCTATATTTCACAGGATACTAACCATTTCCTTTGAGGAACCATTCAAAATAAGTTTCCATTGACCCTGGATTCTTAACAAGGTTGGTCTTACCCCAGAAAAAAATAACCAGACACAAGACCATCCTTCTGATGTTCTGTATGACATAGATCACCTTAAATGAAAAAATGTAAATGAAGGTCAATATATATTTCTTACCTTTTACCAGGCATAATTTACATATATATCCTCAAATATCCACAGGTTTCTAAAAACATTTATTATTTTAATTTGGACAAAACATATACACAAATGAAAGAAATCTATGGTCATAATTCTCCTTTTCTAATTTTATTTGATTTGTAAAAATGCAACAGGAAAATGACTAGTTAATTAATACTGTAAGAAGAAACCCAAACCAGACTGATTTGACAGATCTAAAGATCRCAATAATAATTGGTTATCCAACACTAAATGCCCAGGCTGTAAAATGTACATCCAATAACATTGTATTAACTGAGAAGGATGTACTGAAGTATTTAGGAATATATTGATTGTTTATTCATTTAGGAATATATATTATATACATTAGAAACATGTAAATATATCTATATAGGCATATACAAACAGGAATATATTTAGAAATACATATGGTTATGAATGAAACATGAATTAATGAAAAAAAACCTTAAATTTGAGAGAGAGAAAAGGGATATATCAATGGGTTTGGAAGGAGAAAAGGGAAGGTGCAAATGATGTACATAATTATATTTTATTGTTGTAATTTCAAAACATGAAATAGATAAAATACATTTTTAAAAAAGAATTATTTGTTTTATATATAGGTGTACACTGTCGCTGTCTTCAGAAACACCAGAAGGCAATGGATCCCATTACCGATGGTCACGAGCCACAGTGTGATTGCTGGGAATTGAACTCAATTCCTCTGGAAGAGCAGTACTGCTCTTAAATGCTGATACTTCTCTCCAGCCCCCAAAATAATCATTCTTAATACAACAAACTTTATATTTTGCACCAATTATTCTAGAACTCATCTTTTTTAAATTCAAAAATATTCATTCATGTGTGCCTGAGTGCACATGTTCATATTCATGCACAATATGTGGACAGAAACCTACAGACATCAAAAAATGGGGTTGGATGCCAAGAGTCTAGAGTTGCAGACAGTTGTGACCCACAATGTGTGTATTGGGAACTGAACCTGGGTCATTGCAAGAGCAGCCAGTATTCTTAACTGCTGAGCCACCTCTCTAGATCCTATTAGATTTTTTTTATTTTTATTGGATATTTTATATATATATTTCAAATATCCAGTTTTCTGGTTTCCTGCCTCCTTCTTGGAAACTACCCAGACAATCCAATTTCCCCTGCTTCTATGAGGGTGTTCACAGACCCACCCATCTACTCCTGCCTCACCTGGATAGCAAAATTTCTCTCAACAATAAGCAAACTTCTGGGGGAAATCAACATCCCTGTCCCCAAGCTCTACTACAGTACAATAGTGAAGAAATCTAGTACAGGGACAGGTAAATTGATCAATGGAATAGAACTGAAGACCCAGTATTGAACCCACACACCTATGGTCATTTGAGCTTTGATAAAGGTGCTAAAATCATGCAGTGGAGAAAAGACAGTGCTTTCAACACTGGTTGCTGGTTGAACTGGTGGTCAGCATGTAGAAGAATGCAAATCGATCAATTCTTATGTCCTTGTACAAAACTCAAGTCCTAGTGTATCAAGGACCTCCACATAAAACCAGACACACTGAGACTAATAAAAAAGAAAGCAAGAAATATCACATGGGAAAAGGGGAAATTTTCCTGAACAGAACACCAGTAGCTTATGCTCTAAGATCAATAATTGACAAATGGGACCTCATAAAATTAAAATACTTCTGTAAGGCAAATGACACTGTCAATAGGACAAAACTGCAACCAACAGATTGGGAAAGATCTTTACCAATCATATATCTGATAGAGCACTAGTATCCAATATTTACAAAGAACTCGAGAATTTAGATTCCAGAGAACCAAATAAACGTATTGAAAATGGGATATAGAGCTAAACAAAGAATTCTTAACAGAGAAATATTGAATGGACTAGAAGAACCTAAGAAATATTCAACATCCTCTGTCATAAGGGAAATGCAAATCAGAACAACACTCAGATTATACCTCACAACAGTTAGAATGACTAAGATGAAAAACTCGAGTGACAGCAGATGGAGGCGAGGATGTCAAGAAAGAGGAACACTCCTCCAGTGCCGATGGGATTGCAAGTCGGTACAAACACTCTGGAAATCAGATTGACTGTTCTTCAGAAAACTGATTATACTACTACCTGAGCACCCACCTATAGCCCTCCTTGGTATATACCCAGAAGACTCTTTAACATGTAATAAGGTCACATTTTCCACTATATTCATAGTAACCTTGTGTACAATAGCCAGAAGCTGGAATGAACCCAGATGTCCTTCAACAGAAGAATGGATAGAGAAAATTTGGTATATTTACAAAATGTAGTACTACTCACCTATAAAAAACCTATGGCTTCATGAAATTCTTAGGGAAATGGTTGGAACTACAAAATATTTTCCAGAGTGAGGTAACCCAATTACAAAATAACACATGTTGTATGTTTTCACTGATAAGTACATATAAGCCCAGAAGCTTAGAACATCCAACATATATTTCACAGTCCACATGAAGCTCAAGAAGATGGAAGACCAAAGTGTCAATACTTTGGTCCTTCTTAGATGGGGTACAAAATACCCATGGGAGGAAATACAGAGAAAAAGTGTTGACCGAGACTGAAGGAAAGACCATCCAGAGACTGCCCCACTTGGGGATCTATACCATGAACAGCTATCAAACACAGACTCTATTGTGGATTTCAACAATTTCTAGCTGACAGGAGCCTGATATAGCTGTTTCCTGAGAGGCCCTGCCAGTACTTGAAAAATACAGAAGGGGATGATACACTCAGCCARCCATTGAACTGAGCACAGGCTCCACAATGGAGGAGCTAGAGAAAGGACACAAGGAGATGAAAGAACTTCCAGTCCCATGGAAGAACAACAATATGAACTAACCAGTACCCCAGAGCTCCCACAGACTTAACTACCAACCAAAGGGTACACATGGATGAACCCATGGCTTCAGCCACATATATAGCAGAGGAAGGCCTGGTAGGATTTCAATGACAGTAGAGGCCCTTGGACCTGTGAAGGGTCATTGCCCAAGGGAAGGGGAATGCCAGTTGAGGTCATTGGGAGTGGGTAGGTTAGTGAGCTGGGGGAGCTGCAATATGGAAAGGGTATAACATTTGAAAAGTAAATAAAGAAAAAATCTAATACGGAAAAAATTATTTGAACACTTTGCAATTAAATATAGGAATAATGTAGACTATATGTAATAAATCAAATTAGTAAATATTTTAAATAGAAAGTAAAAAACAATACTGCTCATGACCACTGTGTTATGGTTCATGACCATGGGGAAATATCAGTATCACCTAGTGCAAGAGAATCCCACCTTCACATTTCTGCAAGAGCTCCAAGTCTTGTCAGGGTAAAATAAGTTCAAAGAGGATTTGCTCAATGAAAATCTCAACCACTGGGGATTGACATTGGCCTTGGAACTGATGAGAGACTTGAAGAGTTGGAAAGGGAGATGGGAGCTCATGAGTCATGGTCCTTCCTTTTTTTAATACAGGATATGCTTTGTTACTCTCTAGATTGGGTGAGCCATCCCAGATAGGCACAGATTGGATCCACTTGGCATCTCCCTTGGTCTGAATCATCAGACAATCTCAACCGGCCACTTCATTCCTAGACAAAAAGGAAAAGTGACATTTTTTTTGCTCATTTCAACAGTTCTTTTGAAGAATCATCAAGTAGAATAAATGCCCATACAATTTTGAGTGTTTCCCATTTTCAAGCACACAGACTTGTGATGTTCACAACATGCACCGGGTGTTAGTAGAAAGAATATTCACTTAACATATTCTAGACTTCATTTTGCAAATACTCAGTAAATAGCAAGCCAAAGGAACATCTTCTCCAGCCCTGGGCCACTATCATTCTATATTCTGGTGGAATGAATTTGACTATCCCAGATATTTCACAGTGATGTAATCATAGCATCTCCCCTCTGAGACTTCATCCTTTAATTTAATATATTTTCATTGAGATGCTCACATGCTATAGTGTATAACTGAGTTATTCTTCTTTTTGAGGTGAACAATTCCCTTCTGTATATTTATCTCACAAATTTGCATTTGTGTTTATGTGCTCATTTGTCAGTGGATGTCTCTTTAGCTTCCTTCTCTGAGTTACTGTCCAGCTGTTTTTTCCTCTATTTCYAATGCCTTTGGATTTTCTGTGTTGTTGTGCTTTCAATGTCAGCAGCCTAATACTTATCCAATGTTCAGTGCTTCTTCCACATAGCAAATCTCCATTCYCAAACCACCATGATGTTGCTTTTTGGTGACTTGAGTTTTCAGACTCCATTTCCTAGACAAGGTCCATGGTATTTCTACCTGGCGTTGTCTTCTCCTGAACACATCCTCACATACATGACTTTATCTCTTGGTGTTATTTCATCTGTTTATTCTCATCACTCTCCCACTTCTATATCTTAACCACATAGAGAAACCAATGACAGATTCTGCCTCAGGGTCCACTACCATTGTTTTGGTTTATTAGATAATAACCTTTGCCCTCTTTTGTTGGACTGAGTGGAAAACACATAAATCTCATCATTTTACATGTTGATATGCAGGACAGTTTACTCATCACCCAAAATGAATGATGATCAAAGCCCTAGCCTCCTTTAAACAATTCAGAATCAGTCTTACTGATGGTCCTTACCTGACTTTGGGTAAGTCAATATTATCAAGTCTTCTTTCACCACAAACTTATTATGAATATCTTTCAAAATTTCTTTTTGAACTGCTATGGTAGGAAAAGCTATTCCTTCAAACCAAGTATACTCTGACATCATAAACCTTGTAGGTGCTGTTAGCATTCCAGTCATGGTTACATCTTCAGCTTATAGAAAATGCTGAGAGGTATGAATTATAGTGCAGGTAAAGAACCATTAACGTTCTCTAGTTTGTTGTGAAACTAGCTACTGATAAGAAGAAATAAATATTGTAACCCATAGTCAAAGGTTACTGTATTGAGCAATTTTGAACTCCTACAAAGAACATTCTGCAGCATTTGTGAGCCTGAGTTCATGACTCCCAACCAGAAACTCAGTAACATGTAATAGGTCATAGAAATGTAGGTTAATTTCAAATGTCTTCTCATAAAATTTAGCTTTCAGAATGATTTTCAATGTGCAGAAATATGACCGAGATCACACAGAACTTTGCTGCTTAGCAATTCTTTTATTTTTAATTGTGTTGCCTTTGAGGAACTCATAGTACATTAACTGTCCTTATTCTTGCCCTCAAAGCCCTCCTGCCATTTCCCATATCTATGATCTCTTCTTTAATAGTTGTTGTTATTTATATATGCACACATGCATAGTCAAGGACTGTGTCCATTCATTTGTACTTGTATGTAATGTGTCCTCAGTTGGGAAGCTGAGATTCGAAAATGAATGTGGGAATTCATCTTCAAATACAGCTTATTTTCCATCTCTTAGCAGCTATTCGTATGAAGAATTGCTTCTTCTAGGGTAAAAGCATGTAGAATTTCCCCTGGCCTCTTTGGTGTGTCTAGTAGTGCCATTTTGCTGGTTTGTTGGAGTAACTATACTGTTAAAAGCTCTTTTGTCTAAGAGAGACATATTCTATCAACCAGAATCTTGGTACAATGGGGGATTTCTGTGCCCTCTTCTGTGATTTTTTTTCTCTGAGTGTTAGGTTGAAAGTATTTATTGCAGATGTATCAGTTGGGGTTGGGCACCTCATTGTTATTATCTATATTTTTGCTCTTGGTGGATATTCGTGAGACTTGATGTGTTGAAAAAAGATGTATCTTTGACAAGGGATGAGATCTGCATTTGCCTGTGGGTGGAAGGACTGGTATTTAGAAAGCAGATGGAAATTACACTGGGTAGGGAACTGCCGGTAGTGAGACTCTTGAGGCTTTGCTTTTTCCAGTCTCATGTGGGTTGTATATGTTTACAGTACCAGACATGTCTTCCTTCTTTTTTAGTAGGACTTAGGTCTAATTAGATAGCCTTTGATTCCCCTGAGATAAAAGTGCCACCATTCTGGCCCCGTGGATATCTTCCCAGTCAAGTTATTCTTGTGGCTCACAGACTTCATACCTGCATAGTTCGAGTTCCTCTCCCTTGGCAGATTGACCAACATCTTACTTTATGGAAATGCCTTCACTGGGACAAGATTTCCAGGCTAATTTAGCTCAATTCCTCCAAATTCTGTATCTGAAGTACATTGCATCTTCAGCAACACAATATAATTTTCAAGTTTTTTGAGGCAACATGGGAACCAATAACTGATTGTATTTTGGGGATGTTCTCAGATTCTCTTGACCAAATACTTAAGAGAAACATCCTCAGGCATGATGTTGGTGTTTTGTTATATAGTCCATAGTCCTTGGGGGAGAACGCTATCTTTCCAAATGGCACAATATCTTTAAAATACATATTAATGTTTCACACATATATGTTTATTACATGTGATTTTAGATAAATGTTGGATAATATGATTCTCTATTTCTCTATGTCAAACATCCTTGGTATTATTTATCCCTCTTTCTCTTCTCTCACTCTGTCTTAGATCTGTGTCTTGTCCCCAAAATGCATTCCACACCATTTTTCCTATTTCTCCCTTTGTAGCACTTGTGTCCTAATCCAATATCTAGAGTTCCTCTCCCAAATGGTCCCTTTTTATTTTCCTGCTTAGTGATGTTACCCCAGCTTATAAACACACATCTACAAATTCAAAGCCAGTACCTGAGAAATACAGAGGTGGATGCTCTCATCCAACCATTGGACTGAGTACAAGGTACCTAATGTAGGAGCTAGAGAAGGAGATGAAGAAGCTTGCAGCACCATTGGAAGAAAAACATTGTAAACCAACCAGTAAGCCCAGAGCTCCCAGGGACTAAATCACCTACCAAAGAGTAATCATTGAGGGACTCATGGCTCCAGTTGCATGTGTAGCAGAAGATGACATTGTTGGACATCAAAACAGGAGAGGTCCTCAGTTCTGAGAATGCTAAATGCCCCAGTATATGGGAATGTCAGGACAGGGAAGCAAGAGTGGGTGTGGTGGTGAGCAGGGGCAGGGGGAATGGGATAAGTGGTTTTCAGAGGGGAAACCATGAAGGGAGATACTTGAAATGTAAATTAAAAAAAAGAGAGAAAAAAGTGAGAATGTTTTACACTTTTCTTTCTGGATCTGTGTTACCTTCCTTATTATAATCTTTTCTAGTTCTACCTGTTTGCTTAAACATTTAATGATTTCATTTATCTCCACCACAGCTAAGAAAATTTAATTGTATACACGTACCACATTTTCTTTAGCCATTCTTTAGTTGAAGGACATTTAAGTTATTTTTGTTTTCTTGCTATTATGACTAGAACAATATAATACATGAGTGAGAAAGTATTTATATTATAAATTATCAAACCCTTTCAGCATATGCAAAGCAATCTTGTATCTCTACCATATGATACATTTCTTTACCCTGATTTTTCAGAGTGACTGCATCCATTTGCAATGCAACTAAGGGAATGAGTTCCATCCGTATCCCATATTTTTACAATCATCTATGTCACCAGCATTCGTTGTCAGTCATTTGCTTGGTCATAGCATTTCTGACTAGATCAGATTAAATCTCAAAGTAGTTTAATTTTTATTTCCTTAGTTGCTAAACACTTTGACCAATTATGAAAGTATATCTTAGTTACCTTTTCTTTTTTCTTTTTTCTTTTTTAAAGCATGTTCTTTTACTGAAAAAGGAAGTAAAACATTTTATGATAAAGTTGAAGATTTATATTGAAAATATTTCTGATAAAGTAGAAGATATATGTCAAAAAACACATTAAATTGACAATTTTCATGGAAAATTAAAGAGTAATGTGGGAGATGTAAGATATTGCTAAATTAATTGAAAAAGTAAGTAGGAAAATAAAGATTTACATAGAAAATATTTCTGATAAAATTGTAGAAAATTGTAGAAAAACGTGTTAAAATTGATGATTACCATGGAAAATTTTATATAGATATAATAACGGTTGGCATAACAGTTTTCCTAAGTTGACTGAAAGTGGAATTATAAACATTTTCTGATAAAGTTGAAGATTTACATGGAATAATATTTCTGATAAATTTAAAGAAATATATAGAAAAACATGTTAAAATTGAAGATTATCATGAAAAGTAATGCAGATACAATGGTAGACATAAAGCTTACAAAATTAATTGAGAGAGGAATTACGAATATTTTCTGGTAAAATCAAAGATTTACATTAAGTTTCTGTTAGTCTATGTCTTTTTATTGGGGAATTGAGTCCATTGATGTTAAGAGATATTAATGAATAGTGATTGTTGTTTTCCGTTTTTTTTTTTTATGTTATTTTTATGTTTCTGTGGATATATTCTTTTGGGTTTCTTAGAAGAAGATTACATTCTTGCTTTTTCTAGTGTGTAGTTTCCCTCCTTGTGTTGGCGTTTTACATCTATTATCATTTGTAGGGCCGGATTTGTGTGAAAATATTGTGGAGATTTGGTTTTATCATGGAATATCATGGTTTCTCCATCTATGATGATTGAGATTTTTACTGGGTATAGTAGTCTGGGCTGGCATTTGTGTTCTCTTAGGGTTTGTATGAAAACTACCCTGGATCTTCAAGCTTTCATTGTCTCAGGTGAGAAGTCTGATATAATTCTGTTAGGTCTGCCTATATAAGTAACTTGCTTATTTCCCTTTTTTCCCTTTTTGCTTTAAATATTATTTCTGTGTTTAGTGCATTTCATGCATTGATTATTATGTGCTGGGATGACTTTCTGTTTTGGTACAGTCTGGACTTCTGTAGGCTTTTTGTATGTTCATGGGCAACTTTTTACTTAGGCTAGAGAAATTTTATTCAATAGTTTTGTTGAAGATATTTACTGGCCCTTTAAGTTGGAAATCTTCACTCTCTTATATACCTATAAGACCTCAGGTTTTGTCTTTGGATTTCTGAGTGGGAAGGTGAGATCTCCACCTTCTCTCTAGAGTGAAACAGCTAGGGGCACACAGGGCATATGATCAGTGGAGCTGCTGRGACAGGAGTCTTCCCTTCTGACAGCCATTTGTACCAGGGATCCAGGCAGTTCCACAGCTTTCTGTCCACAGACCCTGACAGAAGAGAGTTGGTCTCAAAGGAGTAAGAACACAAGCTTACAGGCCCCTGGAAGGGACAAGTTCCAGGAAGAGACAGAAAGACCAATTAACACCAGAGATAACCATATGGCAAAAGGAAAGTGCAAGAATCCTACCGCCAGAAACCAAGGCTACTTGGCAACATCAGAACCCAGTATCCCACCACAGAAAGTCCTAGATACTCCAACACACTGGAAACACGAGAGTTGGATTTAAAATTCTATCTCATGATGCTGATAGAATGCTTTAAGAAGGACTTAAATAAGTCCTTTAAGAAATACAGGAGAACATGGGTCAACAGGTAAAAGGCCTTAAAGGGAAAACACAAAAATCCCTTAAAGAAATACAGGAGAACATGGGTCAACAGGCAGAAGCCCTTAAAGAAGAAACCACAAAAATCCTTTAAAGAATTACAGGAAAACATAAACCATCAAGTCAAAGAACTGAACAACCCCCACCCCCAGGATCAAAAATTAAAATAAAGTAATCACAAAGTGAGACATCTCTCAAGATAGAAAACCTTGGAAAGAATTCAGGAGTCATAGATTCAAGCACCAACAACAGAACACAAGAGATAGAATAAGGAACCTCAAGTGCTCAACATATCATAGAAAACATAGACTCAAAGGTTAAGGAAAATACAGAATGCATAAAGCTTGTAACCCAAAACATCCAGGAAATTCAGCATACAATGAGAAGACCAAACTTAAGGATGATAGGTATAGAAGAGAGTAATGATTTCCAACTTAAAGGGCCAATAAATATCTTCAACAAAATTATAGAAGAAAACTTCCCTAATCTAAAGAGATGCCCATGAACATTCAAGAAGTGTACAGAACTCCAAACAGATTGAACCAGAGCAGAAAGTCATCCAAGCACATAATAATACAAACACCAAATGCACTTAGCATATTAAAGAATGTTAAAATCGGTATAGGAAAAAGGGCAAGTAACTTATAATGGCAGTCCTATCAGAACTACACCAGACTTCTCACCTGAGACCATAAAAGCTAGAAGATCCTGGGCAAACCTCATAAAGTCCCTAAGAGAACACAAATGCAATCCCAGGCTACTATACCCAGCAAAACTCTCACTCACAACAGATGGAGAAACCAAGTTAATCCATGGTAAAATCAAATTTATACAACGTCTTCCCACAATCCCAAACCTACAAAGGATAATTGACGGTAAATGCCAGAACAAGGAGGGAAACTACACACTAGAAAAAGCATGAAAGTAATCTTCTTTCCATAAACCCAAAAGAAAGTAACCACACAACCATAAAAATAAYGTCAAATTTAATAGGAATCAACAATCACTGTTGCTTAATATTTCTTAAGACCAATGGACTTAATTCCCCAATAAAAAGACATATACTAACAGAAATATTTTTCATATAAATTTTGTTCGATCAGAAAATGTGTGTAAATCTTCTTTCAATTAATTTAGTCATGTTTTTTATGTCCTCCATTTTATCTGTCTTATTTTCCATGATAATTTTCCTTTTTTTAGTTTTTTATATTATATATTCTTTATTTACATTTCAAATACTTTCCCCTTTCCTGGATCCCCCCTCCCCAAAAGTACCACAAGCCCTCTTCTCTCACCCTCTTCCCCAATCCACCCCTTCCCACTTCCATGTTCTGGTGTTCCCCTACACTGTTGCACAGAGACTTTCCAGTACCTGGGGTCACTCCTTCCTTATTATTGGGCATCATTTGATATTTGAGTTGTGTCTTGGGTTTTCCAAATTTCTAGGCTAATATCTGATTATCAGTGAGTGCATACCATGTCTATTCTTTTGAGACTGGGTTACCTCACTTAGGATGATATTCTCCAGTACCATCCATCTGTCTAAGAATTTCATGAATTCATTGTTTCTAATGACTGAATAGTACTCTATTGTGTATATATACCATATTTTCTGTATAAATTCCTCCTTGAGGGACATCTGGATTCATTSCAGCTTCTGGCTACTATAAATAATGCTGCTATGAACCTAGTGGAGCATGCATCCTTATTGCATGCTGGGGAATCCTCTGGCTATATGTCTAGAAAGTGTATAGCTGGGTTTTCCAGAAGTATGATTCCCAGTTTTCTGAGGAACTGATAGACTGATTTCCAGAGTGGTTGTACCAGCTTGCAACCCCAACAGCAGTGGAGGAGTGTTCCTCTTTTTTTCCACATCCTTGCCAGCACCTGTTTTCTCCTGAGTTTTTGATCTTAGTCATTCTGACTGGTATTAGGTGACATCTCAGGGTTGTTTAGATTTGAATTTCTCTGATGACTAAGGATGATGAACATTTCTTTAGGTCCTTCTCAGCCATTCAGTATTCATCAGGTAAAAATTCTTTTTTTAGCTCTGTACCCCATTTTTTTAAAATCTCATTAGATATATTCTTTATTTACATTTCAAATGATTTCCCCTTTCATGGATTCTCCCTCCCAGAAAGTTCTATCAGTCCTTTCCCCTCCCCCTGTTCCCCAATCAACCCTCTTCTGCTTCCTTATCCTGGTATTCCCTTATCCTGCTGCAAGAGCCTTTCCAGGACCAGGGGCCTCTCCTTCCTTCTTCTTGGATATGATTTGATACGTGAATTGTGGGGAATTCTGGGAAATTCTGAGCTTCCGGACTAATAACTACTTGTCATTGAGTACATAGCRTGTGTGTTGTTTTCTGATTGGGATACCTCACTTAGGGTGAAGGTTTCCATTTCTATCCATTTGCCTTAGAATTTCATGAATTTGTTGTTTTTAATAGCCGAGTAGTATTCCAGTGTGTAAATATACCATATTTCTGTATGCATTTCTCTGTTGAGGGACATCTGGCTTCTTTCCAGTTTCTGGCTATTATATATAGGGCTGTGATGAACATAGTGGAGCATGTGTCCAGGAGTGGTGTGTACCCCATTTTTAAGGAGGTTATTGGGCTCTCTGGAGTCTTAAATTCTTGAGTTGTTTGTATATCTTGGATATAAGCCCTCTGTCAGATGTAGAGTTGGTAAAGATCTTTTCCCAGTTTGTTGGTTGCTGTTTTGACCTTTTGACAATGTCCTTTGCCTTACAGAAACTTTGCAATTTTATGAGGTCCATTTGTCAATTCTTGATCTTAGAGCATAAGCTATTGGTGTTCAGTTAAGGAACTTTTTAAGTGTGCCCATGTCCTCAAGGGTCTTCCCCAGTTTATTTCTATTAGTTTCAGGGTGCCTGATTTTATATGGAGGTTCTTGATCCACTTGGACTTGAGCTTAGTACAAGGAGATAAGAATGGATCAATTTGCATTCTTTTGCATGCTGGCCTCCAGTTGAACCAGCACCATTTGTTGAAAAGGCTATCTTTTGTAGTAGGATCTGATAATTTTTTGAATTTCTTCAGTTTCTGT